>BCLF01000018.1:740218-759566 GCA_001602275.1 Zoysia japonica
TTGGACTGAAATGGGTGTTCAAGGTCAAACGGGATGAACATGGAGTCATTGTGAGGCACAAGGCACGTCTAGTAGCAAAAGGGTATGTTCAACGACCTGGAATTGATTTTTCTGAAGTATTTGCTCCAGTTGCTAGGCTAGAATCTGTTAGATTGCTGTTGGCCTATGCTGCACAAGAGAATTGGGAGGTGCATCACATAGATGTGAAGAGCGCCTTCTTGAATGGTGATCTGAGTGAGGAGGTTTATGTTACACAACCACAAGGATTTGTGAGTGCAGGTGCAGAGCACAAGGTGTATAAGCTGAAGAAAGCATTGTATGGGTTGAAACAGGCACCTAGGGCCTGGAATTCAAAGCTTGACAGCAGCCTCTTGTCACTTGGGTTCAACAAAAGCAGTGCAGAGCATGGAGTGTACACTCGAGGAGTAGGTGCAGCAAGGTTGGTTATTGGTGCATATGTTGATGATTTGATAATTACAGGAGGTAATGGCATCAACAGGTTCAAGCAAGAGATGAAGAAATTATTCAAGATGAGTGATCTGGGCCTACTGTCTTATTATTTGGGTTTGGAGGTGAGACAGACAGCAGATGGTATTCATCTTGGACAGGTAGCCTATGCAGCTAAGCTGGTTGAGAGGAGTGGAATGACTGGGTGCAATCCATGTGCATCTCCTCTGGAAGCAAGGATTAAGCTGAGTAAGAAGAGTGAGACTCCTTTGGTTGATGCTACTGAATTTAGAAGTCTAGTTGGTGGACTTCGGTATCTGGTAAACACTCGACCAGATATTGCTTTTGCAGTAGGTTTTGTGGGTCGGTTTCTGGAGCAACCTCACGAGGAACATCGCCGTGTAGTGAAGCAAATTATGAGGTATATTGCAGGGACACTGGACTATGGGTTGTGCTATGGTAGAGCACAGTTTGGAGAAGAAGGAAGTCGATTGATAGGCTACAGTGACAGTGATTATGCAGGTGACATTGATGATAGGAAAAGCACAACTGGAGTGTTGTATTGTTTGGGACAGAGTCCCATCACCTGGCAGTCAAACAAGCAGAAGGTGGTAGCTCTCTCGTCATGTGAGGCTGAGTATATAGCAGCCTCAAATGGAGCCTGTCAAGGGGTGTGGCTCGCTCGCCTACTGAAAGATATTGCAGGGTCAGAGGTTGGAGCGTCGGTTCTGAAGATAGACAACAAATCTGCAATTGATCTCTGTAGGAATCCGGTTCACCATGACAGAAGTAAACATATAGAGACCAAGTACCACAACATCAGAGATTGTGTTGAGAAAGGTAAAATTGTGGTGAAGCAGATCTCAACCAAGGATCAGTTGGCAGACACTTTGACAAAACCACTTGGGCGTGTTCTGTTTCAAGAGCAGCGTGACAAGATTGGAGTTGTCAAACTTGATCTCCAGCAGCAGGATTAGGAGGAGAAATGTTGCATGTAATCCTTCGTGTGCTGTTTATTTCTATGTTTAGCTTCGATAAGCTCGCCGAGTGTTGGCTGAGCACGTCTGTAGGAAGCTTGACGCATGCCATGTTCATGCGGAGCGAGTCTTTAGGGAGTGCGCGGCGTGGTTGCTTGGCGTGAGATGGCACGTCGTTCAGAGGCTGCATGCTGCGTAATTAGGAAGACCGTGAGTTCGTAGGTGTGAGGGATGGCCACGCCATGATCGGCTCGGCGGTCTTGTTGGTGAGTTTGTTACTCTTTATATTAAGTTGAATAGAGTCTGAAAAAGCGACTAGTTTTTCGTGGCACCAAACTTTCTCGTGTGCTTTGTGTTCCAGTTCACGCGCGTGTGTGTGGCTCTCGGCTGACGGTAATCACCGGAGCTGCCAACAGCCCAGAGGGGAGGGGAGGGCAACCTAACCGGAGATGGCGTCGCCGCCGCAGCCGCGTGTGTGCGTAACTGGAGGCGGCGGGTTCATCGCGTCGTGGCTCGTGAAGCTGCTCCTCTCCCGCGGATACGCAGTCCACGCCACCGTGCGCGACCCAGGTACTGCTTCTCTGGATTCTGCCCCTTGTTCAGTTCGTCGAGCGAGCGCGTGAGATAGAGTGCCATGTCCTTTTCAGGTGATCCGAAGAACGCCTTTCTGAAGCAGCTGGACAAGGCCTCGGAGAACCTGCGCATCTTCAAGGCCGACGTCCTCGACTACGACACGCTGACGGCGGCGTTCACGGGGTGCGAGGGGGTGTTCCACCCGGCCTCCCCGGTGCCCGGAGACAAAATGGAAGATCCTGAGGAAAGTATCTTCTTCTCCGTTCAGCTGGTCCCGCGTTTCTCTTCTTCAGGCCGCAGCTATATCTGCGCTTCCAAATGCAGCTTGATGAACCTACTACCTGATGTTCTGAACAGGCAGAGGTGTTGGCTCCGACTGTCAAGGGCACCGCGAATGTCCTCAAGGCTTGTTCTGCTATGAACGTTCGGAAACTCATCGTGGTGTCATCCGTTGCTGCTTTGATCCAAACTGGCCTGAAGATAAACTCAAGGACGAGAGCTGCTGGACAGACAAACAGCTCTGCAAGGAAACCGAGGTCAGAAATGCTGTTCCCGCGATCGTGTTTGCAATTTCACAGTTGATAGGTTCCACAAATTGGTACCAGCCAAATCAACGGCAATCCATCAGAGAAGACAAAGCTTTGTTGCTAAAATATGAATCTGCGGGTGAAGTTCATTATGTAGAGATGCCCAACCTTTTCTTGAAGAAATAGACAGGTCTAGTTAACCTTGTTTCCATTAGTTAAATCTACTTGATTTCTTCAGCGTTTGCGAGTAGTATTTGTCCTAGAGATCACCTTTTGTTTTGGGGCAACTGGTTACAGGCTATGACTTACTCGAGGACATTTGACTTTCCTGTCAGAACTGGTATTCTCTTGCCAAAACTGAAGCAGAAGAAATAGCTTTGGAGCATGCAAATCAAAATGGAGTACAGCTCGTTAGGATTTTGCCAGGTCTGGTTATTGGGCCAATGCTGCAGAATGAAGTGCTAAACACCAGCAACCAAGTGCTCCAATATATCATAAAAGGTATTCTCATTCGTATTGCCTTTACTGTGGGGGGGGGGGGGGGGGGGGNGGGGGGGGAGGGGGTTTGCGATCGTATGAGACGCTGCAGCTCCCTAACCGAATTTCTCATTTTTCTCTGAATAGCTAGCTAAAGAGAACAATTTCTCTACTTGCATGATACTCCGCTCTAACCCCATTGGTCCTTTCGCAGGAGGCCCTGACACAATCAACAACAAATTCTGGCCCTTGGTAGATGTCCGCGACGTAGTCGATGCTATGATCTTAGCATACGACAAGGCCGGATCATCCGGGAGGTACATCTGCGCGCTGGACCAGATGGACATAAAGGATCTGGTCGTTTTGATGAAGAGCATGTACCCAAATTACAGCTATCTGGACAAGCAAGTGCCTTCGTATCACTATCATCGTTCAACACACATGTTGATGTCTAGGATGTGAGCTGGTAGTCTTGTGTTTCTTGCTAACACATAGTCTGACATGCAGAATGGTTGATGTGGATTACAAGGTTAAAACTACGTCAGATAAACTGAAGAGCCTGGGTTGGAAGCCAAGGAAGCTGGAAGAGACGCTCGCCGACAGCGTCGAGTACTTTGAGAAGGCTGGACTTCTTCAGGATCAGAAGCCTTCTCGGCTCCCCTATTTCTACCGCGTCACAGCCGAACAGTGAACGCGTGACGGATGATCATCACTGCATACATGCATACCGCAACAGTCCACGGGTGCAGCTTGCATGGCTTTTTCTTTCCGGTGAACTCCTGGTGAAATAAAAAGAACATGTAACGGCGCTGTTGCTACTGACTGATGACATATTTGTTCAGATGGATTGCTTGATCTTTCCCAATGCTTTAAGGAATCAGTTCAGCGTTGAGTATCGATTAGTGTGAACGATTCGAAAGACAGAGAGGTGCGATCATATCATGATAATTTTCTCCAAAAGCCGCAAAGGTATCTGACCTCACTCTGATCGAGGTAATCTGGTAGTGTTACCCGATCGGATCAGTGTACTCTTGGCGGCGTCTAGTACCTCACCAGATCGTGGTTGACTTTCTCGTGCCACGGCTTGCTCAAGCGTGTACGAACACTCTTCTTCCTTTCTTTAATACTGCTAATAAAATGATCCGAGTCTTAAGGTAATCTGGTCAGATTAGTGGTAGTTGCAGCATAATTGCAATTATACTAATGATCCTAATTTAGTTTTGTCCTGGCGGCCGTACATCTTGAATAAGCTGGTTGACATCTACACTATTCGGCTCTTTTAAATGTGAAGAGGGACGGCATGGCGAGCGAACGAATCCCAAGCCCAAGCTGTACACGCCTGCAGAAAGAAACAGGGCACCGCCGGACCGAGAGATGGCGTCGCAGCCGCGGGTGTGCGTGACCGGCGCCGGCGGGTACATCGCCTCGTGGCTCGTCAAGCTGCTGCTCTCCCGCGGCTACGCCGTGCACGCCACCGTCCGCGACCCGGGTACCATCTCTGTTTCCGCTGTCTTCTTGCCTCTGCTTCTTGTCCATCTCGCCCCGCCGGCCCGCCGTGCGCCATGTGATTATGCGAATAGCGTTGTTTCCGTTCAGCCCATCCGAAGAACGCGGTTCTGAAGCAGCTGGACGGGGCCTCCGAGAACCTGCGCCTTTTCAAAGCCGACGTGCTCGACTACGACTCGCTGGCGGCCGCCTTCGAGGGGTGCGAGGGCGTGTTCCACCCGGCGTCTCCGGTGCCCGACGGCGACGGACCGCATGTCGATCCTGAGGTTTGACGACGACGTGCTGCTTCGTTATTTCCACTCGATTCCCTAATCCTTTTTGCTGATCATTTCCTTACCGCAACCGTGCAGAAAGAGATGATGGATCCTACCGTCAAAGGCACTAAAAATGTCCTCGAGGCATGCACAGCGAGGAACGTTCAGAAACTCATCGTGGTCTCGTCCATTGCCACCGTCTGTCTGAACCCGAGCTGGCCTCAAGGTAATATCAAAGACGAGAGCTGCTGGTCAAGCAAAGAGCTGTGCAGGGAAATTGAGGTGAGAAATATCAAATACAAGTACTATACACTAAGGACAGGCTCAACTCAACACAGGGGAAAGTTGAGGGCGTTTACACACACTCTTTTGGACGCGTCTACTTGTGGTTGCAGAGTTGGTATTGTCTCGCCAAGACCGAAGCAGAAGAGATGGCCCTGGAGTACGGCGAGAAGAACGGGCTGAACGTCGTCGCATTTCTGCCTGGCTTGGTCGTTGGCCCACTGTTGCAGACTGAGCGAATCAACATAAGCATGAATGTTTTCAGATATATCATAAAAGGTTCACTATCCCAAATTTCCAAAGCGTGGTTATACCGTATCCGCACAGTACAGTTCATAATCTGAAGAAAAAATTTGCACCTGCAGTTTCGATCTTTTACTATCAGTGATCGCATCTTTTCGGGTTGCAGGAGGACCTGACACGATGAACAACAAGTTCTGGGCTGCGGTGCACGTCCACGACGTCGCCGACGCGCTGCTACTCGTGTACGAGAAGCCCGAGTCATCCGGGAGGTACATCTGCTCGCTGGAGCAGATAGACTTGAAGGACATGGTGAACATGTTGAAGAGCAAGTACCCTGCCTACGATTACGTGGACAAGTAAGGGCTAGCACCATCTCAGTCGTGTCGACCTGTAGTGGCGACGCTTGTGCTTGTGTTGTTTTCGCGCTTGTGGTCATGCGTGGAGGTTTGGGTCGCAGGACGGTGGACGTGGACTACGGGCTTGCGGTCTCGTCGGAGAAACTGAGGAACCTGGGGTGGGAGCCGAGGAGCGTGGAGGCGACGCTCGCGGATGGACTCCAGGCCCTCGAGAAGGCGGGGCTCCTCGAGGAACCATGCCGGCTTCCCTATTTCTACCGCATGACCGCCCAGGAATGATCCAGGGCATCATTTCTTCAGTTGTGCTTGTATATGTTCCTCGAGGAACCATTGTTTTTTTCTAAAAAAAACAAAGTCAACCATTGTTGCGATGTTGCTTGTATATGTACGTTCCAGTTACTGCGTGACGTTATTTGCTCAAGAAAACTGTATGCATATGATTACTGCAGCACTGATTTCGTAATTGGTTATTGTAATTAGTCCCTTTAATATCTTTTAACTAATAGACCTAGCCGTCCCCTTCGCCGTGCGCGCTACGACGAACCGGCTCCGGTTTGGGACGCGCGATTGCGGCAGCCACGCGAGGCGCCAAGGAAGCCGGCGCCGCTGCATCCAGCGCTTGCGGCCGAGGAACGTCCGTCTGGGGATAGCGCGAGTCACTGTCGGTCGCGCCAAATCCTGCTCACGCAGTCCAAATGGCGGGACCAAATTACTACATAGAGGTCTTCGCCAGTTAAAAAAAAAAAAAACACCACCCAGCGTCCTGGCCGGCGAAGCGGAGGCACGATGACTCCAGGGTGGCTGATGGCCGGGTGCTTCGTCGCTCCGGCTCACTCGATACCTTAAGCTCGATACCCTCCACCTGATGACCGGGATGGCTCGGATTCGTTCTTTTGGCGTGTTCTCCCCTTCCATCATCCATGACGATCACTCTCTGGCGGTGGGGCAGGGAAGTGGCAAGCCGGCGAGCGGTGGCAGAGATATATAGAGGGGAATAGGGGATGAGACGAAGGAAGAAGCCCAGCGGAGGGGCAGGGAGGGAGTCGACCCGCGTAGTCTAGTCTCTAGAAGAGGAAGGGGATGGCCTCGCCGTCGTCGTCGCCGCCGCGGCGCGTGTGTGTCACTGGAGGCGGCGGGTTCATAGCTTCATGGCTCGTCAAGCTGCTCCTCTCCCGTGGCTACTCCGTGCACGCCACACTCCGTGATCCGGGTATTCTGATTGCGCACAGCTTCTTATTTCCTTGCCGCTCGTAAATCGTGGTGGCTAATGGACGATGGTTTCTCAGACGATCCGAAGAACGCCCATCTGAAGAAGCTGGACGGGGCCCCGGAGAACCTGACTCTGTTCAAGGCCGATGTTCTCCACTACGACTCGCTGAAAGCTGCCATCGAGGGGTGTGAGGGTGTGTTCCACGTTGCCTGTCCTGTGCCTGAAGATAAAATGGTGGATCCTGAGGTAATTGTGGATGCATTTGGTATCACATTTCTTATTTCACCAGGTATTTGCTTACATGAAGGTCTAGCATCGCTCTAGGAACTGATATATTTAGGACTCCAAGAAGTCGCCACTCACTGCTGTTCTAGATGGCAAAATATTTTAATGGATTTTTCAAATTACTCCGAAGTCTTATTTGCTAGCACTATTTATCAACAGAAGATCTCACACTAATCTCTTGCAATATACAACCATGCAGCTAGAAATGTTGACCCCTGCCGTGAAGGGTACCTCAAACGTTCTTCAAATTTGCTCAGCCACGAAGGTTCAGAAAGTTGTGGTGGTGTCATCTACTGCTGCAGTTCATTTTAATCGGACCTGGCCTCAGGATAAGACCAAAGATGAGAGTTGCTGGTCGAACAAAGAAATGTGCAGGGAGATTGAGGTTAGTAGCATTTGGATGTTGCTGCTACATTTCAAGTATGTACTCATAGCTAAAGTGGCATGTCAAAAATGAGAGTAGCTGCACATGGGAGTAGAAAAATATTTTCCTTATCATGGAACACAAACATTTGATTTAACTTAGTTCCATGGAGAAGCGTAGATGTACTGTTAATGTCTCATATTTCAATTATTATAATTCTATTATCTGACTTTACACTGTGTGGGACTCCCTTCTTCAACTTTTTCTTTGGTAGGAATGGTATGCTGCTGCCAAGACTGCTGCCGAAGAGACAGCCTGGGAGCACGCAGAGAAAAATGGGCTGAAGGTTGTTACAGTTTGCCCTTGTCTGGTTTTTGGCCCACTATTGCAGCCTACTGTCAACACCAGCAGCGAAGTCCTCATCTATACTATGAAAGGTTTCCTCTTTATCTAAAGATGCTCCATTTGTTTAACTATATTGAGTGACAGAATCACTTGTGTTCATTTAAGTACCTTCGAACCTCATCTTGTCAATAGCATGTCCAAATTTGCTCAGAATCTCCTGAAATTCTATTGGTTCTATACAGGAGGTCCCAACGCAATGAAAAACATCATGTGGAACATCGTGGATGTCCGTGATGTGGCTGATGCTTTAATTCTGGTATACGAGAAACCAGAGTCATCAGGGAGATACATATGCGGTGGTGATAACATTAGCACAAAGGCCATGGTGGAACTATTAAAGAAGAATTATCCTAACAGCAATTATGTTAACTGGTGGGTCTTTTCTCATTTCTGCCTTGCATATAGCAGCATCAAATCCCTAGTGCTTATTTACATGACTACTAGAAGTTTTGAACATCTCACATGTTTGTGCAGTGACGTAGACATTGATATACAAATCGCACCAATTTCATCGGGGAAACTGATGAGTCTAGGATGGAAGCCGAGGAAAATGGAGGAGACACTCTTAGACAGTGCTGCTTGCTACGAAAAGGCAGGAATTTTGCAGGACGAAGTGGGACGCACTTGCCGTATTCCATATCTTTTCCGCATCGCTCATCAGGAATGAATGCAACATTTCAGTGCAAATGCTTGCACTCATATCTGCTACTATAGTAATATGCATATGGCATTCTACTGAACTTGTTCGTAATAATGAGTTGTGCTGGAAGGGATTTTCCATTCATTCAGTGTAGAATGCAGTTATATTTCATTTCAGCTAAATGCATTTACATGTGCAATATTTTTTTTGTGGCCAAAATGTATGCATGATCTGTGGTATTGAGACTTGTACTCAATGACTTGTCGTTCTGACTTCCGAATGTTCCATTTCTGATGATTGACGTGGTCCGTCTCTTTGTGATATGCATGCAAATAGCTAGTAAGTGTGAATAATTTCTGTCTTTTTTTTTTGTCTTATTGTGCTAAGTGTACTCTTCTTTGATCCAATGATGCAAACAAATGTAATTTTATTTTATCGAATCATGCACTAGGATGCTAACTCTGAATTTGATCTAGGATCTGGGGAGGAGGCAGAGGTAGAACAGAGATGTTTTGTTTTTTGAATGTGAACAGAGCCAAAACGACTGATTGCGTAAACTGCTTTCCTCTCTCCCGCTCGGCTCGTGGGCCTTAATTTACAGCGCCTCCGGCCCACCGCAGCCCACAGTGTTACTGTAGCTCGTCAACATTGTGACGCCAGCCGCTAAACAGCCCACGGCGACGATGTTGCTCCTGGTAGAAGTAGCTCCTCGTAGAAGTTAGGGTGGGCCGAACAAAAAAAATTCTTACTCCGTGAATTATCATAACTGTTTGAATTTGATTTTTTTCACGTTGTGAGATCACATTATATCAAAATACTAAATGGTCGGTAGTGTTGTCAGTGGCAGAGCTAAGATATGAAGTAAGAGTCTTTAAAATATAAATTTAACTCTTATTTTTCTATAAAAAATATTTATAAAATGCTATATATGTATATTGTTATGAAAGTAATTTTCAAGAAAAATCTAATCATATAATTTTTGCATTTAAAACTTAACAAACTAAAAATTATTTGTAATTTATGTTTCTAATATTTGGTTAAAATCTTGTCCAAAGCAATTTCTTTTACACCAGAGAGAGTAAGTAAAATCTAAGCTAACGTTATCACCAATCCAAAACAATTTCTTTTACACCCGACAAAGTTAATTACTTACCTTCGTTTACAAATACTTGTCAGTTTTGACTTTTTTATAAATTTTTTGACCGCTCGTCTTTTTAAAATTTTTTTTAACATATAGATATAAAAAATATACATTCTCAAAGTATATACGATGATAAATCATATATGATGTTATTTATATGTTAATTAACGAAATAATTTTAAAATTATAATTAGTCAAAGAATAAATAGTAAAAGTCAAAGTATTTATACGCTCACTCCATTGCTTAGTACCTAACCCATATAGATAATACCCAGGCCACCACGATGGAACCATGCGCATGCGCATGGGCTGCGGCCTGCTGGACACAGTTGCCGGTCCAGATCTTTCCCAGTAAAATGTTAATTACAAATAAGACTAGCAGCTCAAGGATTAGTGCATGGGTTAGGGATTTTGGCCGAATTTCAGTGTGGGCCGGGGTCCACCCTGTTCACCCGCTGCCTCTGCCAATGCTCGTCAGCGATGACACCAGCCGTTGAACAGTCCACGGCGAGTCGGCGACGATGTTGCTCCTGGCTCGTCAGCGATGACGCCAGCCGCTGAACAGCCCACGGCGTCGATGATGCTACTTGCTCGTCAGCGAGGTGTCGCCGGTCACAGCGACACTCCACCAGTCGCTGAGGACACTGTCGAGGGAAGCAAATCGGCCGGCATCTGGACATGGCGTCGCCGCGGGCTTCGCGCGTGTGCGTGACTGGAGGAGGCGGGTACATCGCCTCGTGGCTCATCAAGCTCCTCCTCTCCCGTGGCTACGCCGTGAACGCCACCGTCCGCAACCCATGTAAGCAGAGCACTTCTCAGTTCCCCCCCGTCTCTGTTCCCCAACATGCCCCCAGCCCCCCAGTCAGCTGCTGCTCCTTGTCGTTGTCTGGGAGCTGAAGGCTGATGCGTGATGCCGGCGGATGCTATTTCAGGTGATCCCAAGAACGCTCACCTGGGCCGGCTGGAGGGGGCGGCGGAGAACCTGCGCTTGTTAAAGGCCGACATGCTCGACCCCGACGCCCTGGCGGCGGCCGTGGCCGGGTGCGAGGGGGTCTTCCATGTTGCCTGTCCAGTGCCCATGGATAAAGTTGCTGATCCTGAGGTTAGTGTCAGTTTCACTTGGACCATTGGTTTGACAGCGAACTGTCTGAATCACTGCTTTCTAAAATGCTCCTACTCTTTTTGCTTAGTGGAGTAATGCAACTGTTGGGACAGTTTACAATTTGTTCAAAGATAGTTTTACTGCATAAACAGTAGCAGAATTCTAATGGTTTATCATGTGCTGAATACAACAGTCAGATGTACTGGCTCCGGCTGTAAAAGGCACATTCAACATTCTCCAGGCTTGCTCAGCGAATAATATTCAAAAGGTGGTTGTGGTTTCATCTACTTCTGCTGTTCATTTTAACCCGAATTGGCCTCAAGGAATACCTAAAGATGAGAGCTGCTGGTCGGACAAAAATTTATGCTTCAAAAATGAGGTCAGTTTGTATATTACCATCAGAAAAAAAAACTTCATAATGCACATGCATGAATATGAACCTTTATTTACTATTGTTTCAAGAGGGGTTGTATACTAACTATTCCTACTGGTAGGACTGGTATGTGGTTGCCAAGACTATAGCCGAAGAGACAGCCCTCGAGTATGCAGAAAAAAATGGACTGACTGTTGTTACAGTTTGTCCTTGTTTGGTTTTAGGCCCACTACTACAGCCTGTGGTCAATGTTAGCAGCGAATTTCTTATATACATTATAAAAGGTTGCCTATATATGTGCTGATATTTCTTTATGCAAATGTAATTTTTGGGATAGCATGTTATCTTTAAAGCTATCTTTGATTAAAAAAATATTAAAAAGTGCAAACACTGCTGAAATTCTGTTGCATTGTGATTACAGGAGGTCCTACTGTAATGAACAACATGCTGTGGCACATAGTTGATGTTCGTGATGTGGCTGATGCTTTGCTTCTGGTGTATGAGAAAGCAGAATCCTCTGGGAGATACATTTGTGCACCGGATTGGATTAACACGAAAGATTTGCTGAGCATGTTGAAGAAGACTCACCCAAACTACAATTACGTAACCTGGTGAATTCCTCGTCAAACATAAGTACATGTGCTATAATAATTGAAATGGTTAGCTTTTTTACATGATTTCCATCTCTGCTGCAGCGCCAATGATCCGGATCATAAGTCCATAGTTACGCCGATTACGTCACAGAAACTGAAAAATCTGGGCTGGAAACCAAGGAATATAGAGGAAACACTGTCAGATAGCATCGCGTACTATGAGAGGGCAGGTCTTTTGCAGGATTTAGAGGGACGCACTTTCCGTCTTCCCCAGACTTTTCATGTGGCTACTGATAAATCATAAATGAAGTGTCGTTTACACAAATTTTTTTATCTCATTGTGCTTAGGACACTGTGGATTACTTAATTTATTTTTGAATTATTGTTGTTATGATAATAATTCTGGTTCACAGACACAATTTAAAATAGAGTGAGTAATTTGTAATAGTCTAGAAGTAAAAAAGTTACTTCGTATGTTTCTTGGACAGTTATGTTTCTTGGACATGGCCCTTCAGTGTATCCTTTCAGTTCTGCCTTTCATAACTATGCTTTCAGTTCAATATGTGGCTTATGCTCTATTCCACTATCTGTTTGAGTATAAATTTTTTCTCAACGCAGTTCTTTCGATATGGAAATCATGAAAATAAACACTGGTAATGTGCTACTGCTTTCCATCACTCTTGCCCACTTCCTGCGCAGTTCTTTTCTTGATCATTCCTTATAAAATTCATGAATTATTTCCATGCGTGGCAACCACCATTTTTGCTTAAAAACTATTCCAGTAGCTGATTACACGCTCCCAATATCGACTGGATGCTGCGGCTAGTTCTGAACCAGAAATGAAGAGAGAACCTTACCACCTCGGAAGCTAGTAAGCGCTTAATAATAAGTTCTAAAAAAATTAATTCAGAAACAAAGAAAGTTTAGTAACACCCATATTCACAGGTCCCCATCTACTGCCATTTTATTTTAGTAAAAAATATTAAATAATTTACTAAGTATAACTATGATGGGTTATGTGTATTACGTACACATGCTTGCTTCAACATACTGATTGGCACCGTCATTGTTGCGCAAGAAGAGAGATTTCAGCAGCATTTGACTATGGAAAGTGCAGAAAGGGAAATAAAAAAAAGAAAATACTCCAACTAGAAGAAGAATCTCTCCACGATCGGAACGGCAAGCGTGGACCAACAGCAACCAGGGTTAAAGACCGACCGGTTAGCTATTTTTACTACAGTACCCAGATTCATTTTTTATCAAAAACCAGCCATTCGATATAACCGGATCAGTTTCATCGGTTTTCGTAAAAATTGATGGTTTTCACCGTTTTTTCAAACTCTGAATGGTCACTGAACTTCTGGTTTTCATTTTAAAAATTCAAAAAAAATGAAAACTAAAAAAACTCTAGAATTTCAAAAATAAGTAAACCGATAAAACCGAGAGGTAAATAAGTGGGTTTTAAATTTGAAACCTGAAAACCGAAGAAGGTAGTCCATAATCTGCTTCCCACAGCTCAATAAACTAGGAAACCGACCAGTTTACTTTATCATTCGACCAAATTTCATTCAAGTTTTGATTTTTTAATTTGAAACGATTTTTAACTTGTTTTCGTCAAATCGATCCCCACTAGTTTCATCAGTTTGAATCTTTATATACGAATCTTGAAACACTTTCCCATCCCCTCATTGTGCCATGTCATTGGATCAATCCCAGCCGTTGATTCGGCTATCTATGCTTGCTCCTCGGCTCTGTTCTCTCGCGACACGTCTCCGCTAGATGCTTCCCACCGCCCCCACCAAGGCCGCCCTGCCCTAGCTGGCCGCCGCTTCCCGAGCGCCCTCGACGTTCCGATCCTCAAGAAGCACAGCTGCAGCACGCGCAACTGGATCCGCGTCGAGGCCACCACGGCGACCCAACCGGGGGGGGCCGACCTGTCACAAACCAGAGATGTCGGAAATCTTTTACTTGAACCTATCTGTAATTTCGTGTTTAGTTCAGGGTAATGAGCTGTAATTAGCTGTCAAGTGGGCCATTAGGCTGTGGCTTAAGGGTTAAATACCGTCACAGGGAGTGGTTGGAAGCTTATCTCTTGTAACAGACTTGATTCCCCTACTTACTATGCAAGAAGAAGAAACTTACCTTTCCGGTGATGATCTTGTGTTCATGTTTCGTTGGATCTTCTACTTGATCCTCGAATTGCTGTTTCTCGCTAGCACTTGTTACAAATTGGTATCAGATTCCATTTGGTCCTCGGCTTTCTTTGTTCTTTCTCGATTTCAGTGAGTTCTTTGGGGTTGTGCGACCTGTTCGCATGTAAAATTCTTTGTTGAAGTTGTTCTTTGATCATGACTCGTACAGCTCATCCAGTTTCGCGTCCTGTGCCTGGATCGGACTCTGCTTCTGATGGAAATTCTTCTCAACCAGTCATCACTACTGCTGCGTCAACTGATCACAGTGTGTCTTCTGTTGATGGCTTGCAAGGGGAGGTGCTGGATCTTTGTTGTCGAGTGGTGAATGTGGAAACTCATTTGTCTGGCATGCAGTTGCAACTCACTGCTATTCAAGATATGCTTAAGTTGATGATGCCTAAGCAGTCGACTGATGCTTCTGTCAGCACTGATAGTGATTCTCCTCCTGTTCTTCCGATTGGGGTTACTCCATCAGCACCATCTGTTCAGATTCCGGCTTCTTCAGATCCATCACAAGATGTTGGTAATACTTCCTCTCCTCATCTTGAATTGGATGTCGTTCACACTGTGCAGGTGCCTGATAATACTGCTGTGCGCACACCTCATACTTATGTTCCTCCTCATGCATGTCATGCTGAACCAAAGCCTCATCAATCCTTTATGTATGATCGTGGTCATAACCGTAGCATTGATACTGGGTTTAGCATCTCTATATCTCAGCCTAAATTAGAGTTTCCTACATTTACTTGTGATAATCCTGCTGGTTGGACCCGTCTGTGCGAAAAGTACTTTGATCTTGCTGCTGTTCCAGTAGAACTATGGGTTTCTATGGCTACTTTGCATTGTGTGGGTCAAGCTGAACACTGGTGGTCGAGACTTCATGTTTCTGCTAAACTTATGAAGTGGCAACAGTTTGTACCATTGGTGTGTAATCGGTTTGCTGATCATAGTATGTTTGATATTGTGGAAATATTCCATTCACTTCAGCAGACTAGTTCAGTGAATGTTTACATTGATAAATTTGAAGAGCTTATGGCTAGCATGCAGCGCCAACACCCTGGATTGCAGGAACCATACTATGTTAGATGTTTTGTTCGTGGTCTTAAGGACTCTATCAAACATTTACTCAAACCCCACAAGCCTAGCACTCTGGGTGATACTTACTGCATTGCTCGTGATCTAGAGAAATTCCTTTTCTCTAGGAAGCCTCAATACACATCCTCTGTCAAACCACTACCACAACCTCTAAAACTTGACCTGTCTCTGGACAAATTGCCACATATTGCCACTAAGACCAAAGAACCTGGTACATGTTGGAAATGTTCTGCTCCCTGGACACCCAAACATAAAACCAAATGCAAGTTTTACCAGCAATCTGCCCATGCTATTAATATGGATCAGGAGGAGGTGTCTTTGGAAGATTTTGTTGAGGACCATAATGGTGATCATTCTGAACATATTGATCCTCACTTAATGCAAATTTCCAAAAGTGCAGTTAATGGTACTCGCAGTATATCTACTTTCTGCCTGCAAGTTGTGATTGGTGGTAAACGGGTTGTTGCTCTTGTTGATAGTGGCAGTACCCACAGCTTTCTGGATGTCTCATTTGCTCAAAAAGCTGGCTGTTCTATCACAGAAACTAGATTACAGAAAGTAAAAGTGGCAGGTGGTGGTGAATTGTTATCTGGGGCAGTAGCTAACAACTGTTCTTATTATGCACTGAAACACAGATTCACTACTGATTTTCATTTGTTGGAATTACACAGTCATGATGTTATATTGGGATGTGATTGGTTATATCAGCATAGCCCTATAAACCTTGATCTGAAACAGAGGACTCTAACTATTACTAAAGATTCTCAGCAGATCCTCTTCTCTGATCTTTCTCATTGTGACAACATTACCTTTCTGGACAGTGAGAAAATGCTGAAGTTGATGGCTAAAGGAGTGTTTGGTTATGTCATTCATATAAAAATGCATACAGTCCGAGCTATTAACCCTATTACTGAACCACCTTCTGTGTTGGATATTCTTGACAAATATGCATCTGTATTTGATGAACCAGTGGGTCTTCCCCCTCAGAGGGATTGCAGTCACTCTATTCATCTTAAACCTGGGTGTCAACCTCCTAACATCAGACCTTACAGGATGGCCAAGTTTCAGAAGGATGAAGTTGAAAGATTGGTTCATAAGATGTTGCAGGAAGGCATCATCAGCATAGTGAAAGCCCTTACTCTTCTCCTACTATTTTGGCTAGAAAGAAAGATGATTCTTGGCACCTTTGTGTGGACTATAGGGCTTTGAATGACATGACTGTCAAGAACAAATTTCCCATCCCTATAATTGATGATCTTTTTGATGAATTGAGTGGAGCAAAGTTCTTTTCCAGCCTTGATCTCAGGTCTGGCTTTCACCAGGTGCTCATGAACCCTGCTGACATACCAAAGACTGCTTTCAGTACTCATTTTGGCCACTTTGAGTACCTAGTAATGCCTTTTGGCTTAACTAATGCTCCAGCCACCTTTCAGTCCATGATGAACACTATCTTTGCTGACAAACTAAGAAAATTTGTTCCGGTATTCTTTGATGATATATTGGTGTATAGCAAGACTTTGGCTGAACACATGGAGCATCTCAGTTGGGTCTTACACACACTAACCTCTCATAAATTGTATGCTAAAAGATCAAAGTGTGTGTTTGCTATCCAAAGTATCTCCTACCTGGGCCATATCATTAATGAACATGGTTTATCCACTGATCCTCAAAATATTGAGGCTGTTATGCAATGGCCAATACCAGCTAATGTGTCCCAGCTTCGTGGTTTCTTGGGCCTTGCTGGTTATTATAGAAGATTTGTTAAGAATTTTGGTCTCATTTGTCGGCCCCTTCATGATCTGCCAAAAAAAGATGCATTTCAATGGGGTTCGGCCCAGACAAAAGCTTTTGAGCTTATTAAAAGTAAATTGTGTTCAGCTCCTGTCCTTGCTCTCCCTGATTTTACCCTGCCTTTTACTCTGGAGACTGATGCTTGTGGTAGTGGTATTGGAGCAGTGCTTATGCAGCAGAATAAACCCATCTGCTTCTTCAGTAAATCTCTCAGTGACAGAGCTAGACAGCAATCTACTTATGATAAAGAAGCTATGGCTATACTGGAAGAATTAAAAAAGTGGAGGCACTACTTTCTGGGCTCTAAGTTGATCATAAAAACTGACCATCAAAGCTTGAAGTACATTACTGAATAGAGGCTTTCAGAGGGGATCAAACATAAGCTACTTCTCAAGCTGATGCAGTTTGACTATACTATTGAGTATAAGAAAGGTTCAGACAACATTGTTGCTGATGCACTCTCAAGGTTGCCCCACTCTTGTATGGCCATTTCTGTGGCACAACCTTCATGGATCACAGATGTGATTGCTAGTTACTCTGATGATCCAAAATGTTAGGAACTTCTTACTAAACTGTCTATCCAACCTGATGCAGCACCACATTTCACTCTTTCCTCTGGATTACTGAGGTATAAGGGTCGGCTATACATTGTTCCAGTTCCTAATCTTCACCGTACTATCCTCACATCTCTTCACTCCTCAGCAGTTGGTGGTCACTCTGGAATCACTGCTACATTTCAGAGAGTTAAAAGACTGTTCTTTCGGGATGGCCTTAAGAAATATGTGGAGAAATTTGTCACTGAATGTTCAGTTTGTCAGCGGGCTAAGGGAGAAAATTGTCATTACCCTGGGCTGTTGCAACCATTGCCCATCCCAGATTTGGCATGGAGTCACATTTCACTTGACTTTGTGGAAGGATTACCAAAGTCAGGTGGTAAAGATGTTATTATGGTGGTGGTTGATAGACTAACCAAATATGCCCATTTTTTGTTGTTGTCTCACCCTTTTACTGCTTTCCAAGTTGCCCACCTTTTCATAGATAATATTTTTAAGCTGCATGGACTACCAGCTTCTATAGTCTCTGATAGAGACAGGATATTCACTGGAACTTTGTGGCAGAAATTGTTCAAAATTTTGAAGGTGTCTCTCAAGCTTAGCTCAGCTTATCACCCTCAAAGTGATGGTCAAACAGAGAGAGTCAATCAATGCATAGAGTTCTACCTCAGATGCATGACTTTTTCTGAACCTAAAAGATGGGCATCTTGGATACCATTGGCTGAGTGGTGGTACAACACCAACTATCATTCTTCCCTCAAGTGCACAGCATTTCAAGCTCTGTATGGTTTTGCTCCTCCTTTGATCAGTGAAATCTCTGTTCCTGGTCTAGAATCATCTGTCTCTGAATTTCTGGCTGATAAGCAACAACAAATTTTGAAACTTCGAGAAAACTTGGCCCAAGCTCAATCTAGAATGAAGAAGTATGCTGATCTTAAGAGAACTAAACGTGTCTTTGAGGTTGGAGATATGGTTTATCTAAAAATGCAGCCCTATAGGCAGTCTGCATTTGGACTAAAAAACTCTCTAAAGCTTACTAATAAATACTATGGCCCTTTTTTGATTTTGGAGAAAATTGGTACCGTAGCCTATCGTCTTCAGCTGCCTAATACAGCCATGATTCATCCTGTCTTTCATGTAAGCCAGTTGAATAAACATGTCGGCTCCAATGCTGTTCCAAGCCCTGACCTACCAATGGTAGATGCTCTGGGTCGAATCAAGACTTCTCCATTGCTGGTTCTGCAGACTCGCTCTATTTCTCGCAACTATCTTCCTGTCACTCAATGGCTCGTACAATGGGAAGGAAGTTCTCCGGATGAAGCTACTTGGGAAGATGCCACTTTCATGAAGTCTGTCTTTCCGGCATTCAATCAAACAACTATCCAGCGCTGGTTTCTCGATACGTGAGGACAAGTGCCTTTTTAAGGAGGAGGGATTTGTCACGAATCAGAGATGACGAGAATCTTTTACTTGAAACTATTTGTAATTTTGTGTTTAGTTTAAAATAATGAGCTATAATTAACTGTCAAATAGACCATTAAACTGTGGCTTAAGGGTTAAATACCATCACAGGGAGTGGTTGGAGGCTCATCTCTTGTAATAGACTTGGATTCCCCTGCTTGCTACGCAAGAAGAAGAAACTTACCTGATGACCATGTTCATGTTTCGTTGGATCTTCTACTTGATCCTCGAATTGCTGTTTCTCGTCATCACTTTACACGACCCTGCGACCGTCGCCGGCGTTGACCCAACGCCGCCGCCCCCGCTGGTGGCGATTGGCGCACGCAGCTCGCCCCTCCTCGGCTGCCGCCCGCCCAGCGCGCCGCCCCCACGCCGTCCCCTGCCTCGCCGCCTCGCCCCTTCCCGCACCTCCCCGACCTGCCATATCTTCCTCAGCTCGCCGCTGTTCCGTGCCTCCTCGCTCAACCCCTGCTACCCCCACCTTCCTCAGGTCGCGGCCA
>BCLF01000018.1:763111-785135 GCA_001602275.1 Zoysia japonica
GAACCATTACAATTTGCTACGTAATTTAATTGGGATGATGGCTGTCATTTAAGTTTTTTTTTCACCCGGTGCCATAGAAAAAATCTCCCGCTCCACCCGTTGACCTTTTAAAAAACAAACATTGTGTCAGCAGCGGCTAAACAGCTCACAGCGTCACTGATGCTGCGGTGTGTCATGTGCGTCGCCGATCAACACTCCACCAGTTGCTGACCTTGCACTGACGAGGGAAGCAAACCGGCCGGCATCTGGACATCAGGACATGGCGTCGCCGCTGCCTCCGCGCGTGTGCGTGACCGGAGGCGGCGGGTTCATCGCCTCGTGGCTCGTCAAGCTCCTCCTCTCCCGTGGCTACGCCGTGCACGCCACCGTCCGCAGCCCATGTAAGCAAAGCACTTCCCACACTGACCCGGCTCCCGTCTCTGTTCCCCAACATGCCGCCACTTCGCTTCTGTTCCTGGTCGAAGTCGAGGGGGCTGATGCGTGATGCCGGCGGATGCCATGTCAGGTGATCTTAAGAACGCTCACCTGCGCCGGCTGGAGGGGGCGGCGGACAACCTGCGCCTGTTCAAGGCCGATATGCTAGACCCCGACGCCCTGGCGGCCGCCGTGACCGGGTGCGAGGGGGTCTTCCATGTCGCCTGTCCAGTGCCCATGGATAAGGTTGCTGATCCTGAGGCAAGTGTCAGTTTCACTTGCTCCAATTGGTTAGCTTTGGCACTTCCGAAACAAGATAATGAACTTTATCCTTTTTTTTTAAAAAAAAAAAGACAACGAACTTTGTCTGAATCACTGCTTTTCTAGCAATATGCCTTTTCCTTAGTGCAGTAATGCATCAATTGGGACAGTTTACAATTTGTTGACAATTTGTTGAAAAGATAGTTTTACTGATTAAACAGTGGCAGATTTCTGATGATTTATCATGTGCTGAATACAACCACGCAGCCAGATTTACTGGCTCCTGCTGTAAAAGGCACCTTGAACATTCTCCAGGCTTGCTCAGCTAATAATGTGCAGAAGGCGGTTGTGGTTTCATCCATTTCCGCTGTTCATTTTAACCCAAATTGGCCTCAAGGAATACCCAAAGACGAGAGCTGCTGGTCGGACAAAAATTTATGCTTCAAAAATGAGGTCAGTTTGTGTGTTACCATCAGGGGAAAAAAAAAACCCCTTCATAATGCACATACTTGAATATGAACATTGATTTATTATTGTTTCAAGCGAGGTGGTATACTAACTATTCTTACTGGTAGAACTGGTATGCGGCTGCCAAGACTATAGCCGAAGAGAAAGCCCTGGAGTATGCAGAGAAAAATGGACTAACTGTTGTTACAGTTTGTCCTTGTGTGGTTTTAGGCCCACTACTACAACCTGTGGTCAATGTTAGCAGCGCATTTCTTATATACATTTTGAAAGGTTACCTGTATCTTTGATGATATTTCTTTTATCTAGTTTTATTTTTTAGAATAGCCTGTTATCTTTAAAGCTATCATTGATAATGAAAAACATGGAAAAGCGCAAACACTGCTGAAATTCTGTTACGTTGATTACAGGAGGTCCTAATGTAATGAAAAACATGCTGTGGCACATAGTTGATGTTCGTGATGTAGCTGATGCTTTACTTCTAGTGTATGAGAAAGCAGAATCCTCTTGGAGATACATCTGTGCACCGGATCGGATTAACACAAAAGATTTGCTGAACATGCTGAAGAAGACTTACCCGAACTACAACTATGTAACCTGGTGAATCTCTCATCAAACATACATGTGTTATTATGACTGGAATGGGTAGCTCTTTTACGTGATTTGCATCTCTGCTGCAGCGCCAGTGATCTGGATCATAAGTCAATAGTTACACCAATTGCGTCACATAAACTGAAAAATCTGGGCTGGAAACCACGGAGTATAGAGGAAACGCTGTCAGATAGTGTCGAAGACTATGAGAGGGCAGGTCTGCTGCAGGATTTAGAGGGACACACTTTCCGCCTTCCTCATCATTTTCACATGGCTACTGATAAATCATAAATGTAGCATCGTCTACATAACAATACTTTTTTTTTTATCTCATTGTGCTTAGAACATTGTTGATTACTCCCTCCATTTTAAATTGTTGTACAAGAATTATAGTTCACGACAACATTTGTAATATTCTGGAAACAAATAAGTTATGCTTCTTGGACCTGGTCCTTCATTTGTATCCTTTCAGTTCAATGTGGTCTTTCATTCCAATGCTTTCAGTTCAATATATGGTTTATGCTCTATTCCACTATCTATTTGAGAATAAGATATATTTTTATCAACAATCATTCAATATGGAAACCATAAAAAATAAACGCTGGTAATGTGTTTCTCCTTTCAATTACTCTTGCTCACTTCCTGCTTCAGTTCTTTTCTTGACCATTCTTTATGAAATCAATGAAATATTTCCATGGGTGGTAACCACTCTATTTTTGCTACAAAAGCTGTAGAATCTGATCACACGTTCTCCAATATCAATTGACTGGATGCTGCGGCTAGTTGTGAACTAGAAATGAACAGAGCTAGCCACAGTGTAGAACCTTGTATTGTGTTTCACAACTTCAAGTGCATGGAAGCAAGGTTTGTCCGGTTCAAACGGCAACTGAACTCTCCATGGAAGCTAGTAAGTGCTTAAGAGCAACGTCTGACGTTTTTAACTTTTATAATCATCATTCGTTTTATTAAAAAAATTTACGAAAATACAAAAATAAACAAGTCAAACTGAAAGTACTTCTAACAATGAATCATTTTACAATAAAATAAATAATATTTTCATAAATTTTTTGAATAAGACGAATGATCAAATGTAGATGTTTGACAATCTAAATAACGCTTATTTTAAAACAGAGAGAGTAATTCAAAAACCAAAGAAAAGCTAACGCCCACCATTTAGAGGTCACCATCTACTGCCACTTTATTTCAGTAAAACAACAAAGCCCTTTAGTCCAAGCAAGTTAAGGTAGACTAGAGATAAAAGCTCGAGAGACGACTTAAAAAAAGTAACAACCGGCGATAAAGTTGAGGCATGTGGATTACTAGCATTCACGAACTCTTATCATAAAGCTAACTCTTTGGTGATATTTCAATCTTTCAGATATCTCTTTACAGACTCTTTTTAAGTCAAGTTTAGTCCACCTCTACTCTACCTCTTTTTACACCGTTTGGTCGATTTACCATCTCGTTACGAACCGGTGCCTGTATATTTCAGTAAAACAAATTCCTAAATAATTTACTAAGTCTAACTATGATGGTTATATGTATTACACATGCCTGCTTTGACATACTGATAGACAATCAGGGTTGAGGATGCCGTTTAAACCGGCGAGGACCGGTGTGATAAAAATCACGAAAATCGAGAAAATCAGCTGAAAACCGGTTCAAATAGAAAAATCAAAATTTGAATGAAATGCTACAGTAAACCGGTCGGTTTTTCTGGTTTATGAATCGGTTTCTCCGGTTTTATCGGATTTTAAATTTCAAATTTGAAACCCACCAGTTTTACTGGTTTATTGGCCGTTTTACCATTTTTGAAATTTCGAATTTTTTTAAAATTTCAAATTAAAAAAAAATTAAACTAAAAATCGGTCGCGGGTAAAACCGTCAGTTTTGTAAACCCTGTTGACACTATTATTGTTGCGCAAGAAAGAGAGATTTTAAGTAGCATTTGACTATGGAAAGTGCAGAAAGGGAAATAAAAAAAGAAAATACTCCAACGAGAAGAAGAATCTCTCCACGATCGGAACGGCGAGCCTGTACCAACAGGAACGGCTAAGAAAATGGGGTCTAGAAGCTTCCAGCACGCCTCGTGGCCCACTGTCAGCCACAGACCTGACTCCGACGGGAATCACAGAAATGCCCCTAGCCTCCATTTCTTTCCCCTGTCGCAAGCCAGTGCCGCTGTGGCCGCGGGGTTTAAGGCTTGCCGCGCACACGCCGCCGCCACTCACTAGGGTTTCCCCGACGCGGAGAGCCAAGCTCAACCTCGAGCGCCCGCCATGGCCTACGGAGCTCTCATCGCGTCAAGGCTGGCCAGGTCGAGCCATGTCCTCGCCTCCGCCATTTCGCAGGTCCGTGCCATCTGTGTTCCCCCTGTTCTAATCTGTTGCAGTTCCATTCTTGGTCAAGTTCTTATCTTTCTAATTGTATTTCAAGGTTTCGGGTATTACTTGTTCGTAAAGTTGGTTCTATGTGTTGATCTGTTGCGCTGTGTGATCTTTTTAGGCTCCGGTGGCCCAACGAACAGCGCCGCCTCTGCTCTCCAGGCTTGGAGCCGTGGCTCGTGCTTTCAGGTACCTACTTTGGCTGCAGTATCTTCAGTTTCAGGCACCTGTAGTAGTTTGCTTCATGCATCGGCGATGTAAAATTTGAAGTGTGTGCAGCTCCAAGCCGGCGGCGGCCGATGTCATTGGGATCGATTTGGGTACGACGAATTCATGTGTCTCCGTCATGGAAGGAAAGGTGTGGTCTTGTCTCTTGTTTACTCTGTAGCTTGTTATGTTCTGTAACTTCTGGGACAGGGTCAATATCCATCTGTTTTAATAGCAGTTATAATAATTGGTGGCATGTTTATTGTAAAACAAAAATTGATTGCATGTCGTTTTGGAATATACTGCTAGTCGACAACGTGTCATGAGTTGCAGTTATTGGATAGTGCTGCTGGTAGTCAGAAATAATGGATGGATTTATTTGTGCAGACACCTCGTGTGATTGAGAATGCAGAAGGCCAGAGGACAACACCCTCCATTGTTGCTAAGAACCAGAATGGTGACCTTCTGGTTGGTATCACCGCTAGTCGGCAGGCAGTGACCAACGCCCAGAACACAATCCGTGGGTCCAAGCGTCTGATTGGTAGAACATTCGATGACCCGCAGACCCAGAAGGAAATGAAGATGGTGCCTTACAAGATTGTCAGGGCTCCAAACGGGGATGCGTGGGTGGAAATGGGTGGACAGCAATACTCTCCTAGCCAGATTGGTGCATTCGTTCTCACCAAGATGAAGGAGACTGCCGAGGCTTACCTTGGCAAGACAGTCTCCAAGGCTGTTATTACTGTCCCTGCTTATTTCAATGATGCTCAGCGTCAGGCTACAAAGGATGCTGGTAGAATTGCTGGGCTTGAGGTGATGAGGATTATCAATGAGCCCACTGCTGCAGCTCTGTCCTATGGAATGAACAACAAGGAAGGTTTGATTGCTGTATTTGACTTGGGTGGTGGCACATTTGATGTGTCAATCCTTGAGATATCGAATGGAGTCTTTGAGGTATTTTTCTTGACACATATTTTGTATATTCTTATTCAAATGTTTGTACAGCTGTTCTGATTCATAATGTTGGCATGTCTTGGTTAGGTCAAAGCAACCAATGGTGATACATTCCTTGGTGGTGAAGACTTTGATGGAGCGTTGCTTAACTATCTGGTTAGTGAGTTCAAGAAGTCAGACAACATTGATCTGAGCAAGGACAAGCTGGCGCTGCAAAGGCTTAGGGAAGCCGCTGAGAAAGCCAAGGTTGAGCTTTCTTCTACCATGCAGACTGAAATCAACCTTCCATTTATTACTGCTGATGCCTCTGGAGCAAAGCACTTCAACATTACCCTGACCAGATCAAAGTTTGAGTCTCTTGTGAGCGACCTCATTGAGAGAACTCGCATCCCCTGTGTGAACTGCCTCAAGGATGCTGGCATCTCTGCAAAGGAGATCGATGAGGTTCTACTGGTTGGTGGTATGACGAGGGTGCCAAAGGTCCAGGATGTTGTTTCTCAGATATTCAACAAGGCACCGAGCAAGGGAGTCAATCCTGATGAGGCTGTTGCCATGGGAGCTGCCATTCAGGGTGGCATCTTGAGGGGTGATGTGAAGGAACTCCTGTTGCTGGATGTCACACCTCTGTCCCTTGGTATTGAGACTCTTGGTGGCATCTTCACAAGGCTGATTAACCGGAACACCACAATTCCAACCAAGAAGAGCCAGGTCTTCTCCACTGCTGCAGATAACCAAACACAGGTCGGAGTCAAGGTGCTTCAGGGTGAGAGGGAGATGGCCAGTGATAACAAGCTTCTTGGTGAATTCCAGCTTGAAGGCATTCCACCAGCTCCAAGAGGCATGCCTCAGATTGAGGTGACATTTGACATTGACGCCAATGGAATTGTCAAGGTGTCAGCGAAGGACAAATCCACTGGCAAAGAGCAAGAAATCACTATCAAGTCCTCTGGCGGTTTGTCTGAAGACGATATTGAGAAGATGGTGAGGGAGGCCGAGCTACATTCTCAGAAGGATCAGGAAAAGAAGGCGTTGATTGATCTCAAGAACTCTGCAGATACAACAATCTACAGTATAGAGAAGAGCGTCAGCGAGTACAAGGACAAGGTTCCAACTGAAGTCACCCAGGAGATTGAGTCTGCAGTCTCTGATCTGAGGGCTGCGATGGCTGAGGACGATTTGGAGAAGATCAAGCAGAAGCTGGAAGCTGCAAACAAGGCGGTTTCGAAGATTGGCGAGCACATGCAGAAAGGCAGCGGCAGCGGCAGCGGCGACGGCAACGGCGGTGGCAGCAGCGGTGGTGACCAGACTCCTGAGGCTGAATACCAGGACGCGAAGGAAGCCAAGATGTAGGCAAAATACTTGTGTACCAATTAGGAAGTCAATATCTCTATGTGCCTCCAATTTCTTGTTTAAGAACACATTTGAAAATGAATCAAGATTATGTTCCTTTCTTTTTTTGACATGACCTAATCTTGTTTCCTTTCTTTTTTTGACATTGACTTAAACTTTGCCTAGTAGTAGCGGCCCTGCAGCGCCCTAGCGGCCTGGTCCTCCTCGCGGAACTGCACGTACACGTTGCCGATCATGTGATCGAAGAGGTTGTCGCAGAGATCTCGCCGTGCTTGCTGAGCTCCTCGAAAATGTCCACGTAAAATCCTCGAATTCCTCGTAGCGGCCCTGCGCGTCCACAATATAAGGACGGCAGCAGCACGACCGGCAGCTGGATCCCGATCGGACGGTCGTTGAAGGGCAGACTGGTGGACCTTCGACCGACGGTGAGGTTAGCCCGGCCTGGCCCAGTCCACTAGACGGGAACGTTCCACAGCTGGGCTGGTCCAGGCCGCAGTTGTAGCGCAAGAAATGAAAAAGGCCGGTAACGAACCAGCTTTCTTTCTTTTTGCTTTTGCCAAATGTTGGAGGCTCAGGCTACGCTGGCAAGGTCAAATGGCCCCATCAGGGTGATAGTCAACGCTGAAGCATTTTTGGGAAAGAGTCAGTTGACGGAGAGTAGCGCATGTCACTCTAGCCGTGCAAGTCCAATAAATCGACGTGAGCACCGAATGCGCAGCAAGCCGAAAGCCCAGCCGAGTTGTCAGACCGCGGCGAGAGCCTACCCAGCCAAATTGGCAGAGAAGCGAATAGGGCCATCGCCCGCCGCTGCATTATCTGTTACAAACGTATTTAAAATTTTTAAATAAGATAAATAATTATAGATGATGACAGTATTTTAAAACTAAAGAGGTAGTAGCTACCGCCTCTATTCCAAAATATAAGCATAGTTAGATTTGGATAAAGTTAATTTTTTTAATTTTTACTAATAATATCTAGAAATTATGTAATTTATTATATAAAAATATATTTTTTTATGAAAGCTTATCTCTTGATGGATAAAAAAATATAATTTTTATATAATAAAATATTACTAATTATATATTATTAGTGTTTAAAGTAATAAAAATTTAACTTGATTAAATTTTAAAATGCATATATTTTATAGAACGGAGGGAGTAACACTCATTCTTACGTGAGGTGCACCCCTATTTGTAGTTAGGCTCTTACGGTCACGTCTTGAAAGCATATCAAGTTATCGTATAAGGGGGAAAATAGCGTGGAAAAGAAGCACACGCCCTGACTTTCTGCTAGAAGGCGCCGACGGATACTGCCATGTCCACCATGGACACCTCTGACGCACATATCAACTGCGTGTCGTCCAATAAATTGACGAGGTCCATGACCAGACTGCATATGGCCACAGAGAGAGAGAGAGAGGCAGGTCGCCGGCACTATCGTCCATCGCCGGAATCATTAGATCAAAGCAGTGACTGAGAGAGATCCTCGCCTTCGTTCGTCGTCTCTTCGCAGTTCGCACGCACTGGAGGAGGTCTCCGCAGCGCTGCCCAGGTATCACGTCCTTCCTCCACGCCTTACGACCTGAGGCATGTGTTGTTCTTCGTCGTCCCCGCTGTGGGAAAGTTGCATAGTTTTGCTACCTGGTTCTCCCTAAGTACAAAATCATGCAGAGCCAGATGACACTGAGCCCGGCCAGTTTATAATTAATCAAAGCTCGTACTCTAGCTCGTCCGTCTTCTTGGAGATCAGTGCCGGGCGGCCCGGGCTGTGGAACGGGTTCTCCTCTGAGGTATTACTTCCCAGAGTAGTGCCGTACATCAGGGGCTGTTCGGTTTAGAGCTGAATTTGAGAGGATTGGAATGGAAGGAATGAGATTAAATACAAACCTAAAGAGTAACGGAATAAATCTCCTCCAATTTCTCTCCATTCCCATCAAACGGAACGGGGCCTTGGAGTATCCCTCCCATTCCGGCAATAAGGGGAATGAAGCAAAATTACATACTATATACTCTCTCTGTTTTAAAATTTATGTCGTCGTTTACTTCTAACGTTAACTTTTATTATTCGTCTTATTAAAAAAATTTAATAAATATTATATTTTTATTATAATTTGATTTATTATTAAAGTATTTGAATTATAATTTAAAATTTTATATATTTGAATTAATTTTTTGAATAAGATGATGGTGACATCAATTTGAGAACGGAGGGAGTACTTACTGCGTAGCTTAATTTGATGCAAGAAAGCTCGGCCGTGCGTGAATTATTATCCATCCTTCTGTAACAATTTAGGTTTTGTGTTTGACCTTTTGCAGCTCGAAACTCTCCTTTAGTCCTTTCCCCGAACTCCACAACACCTAGTCCATTTAAATGAGTCCTACTATGTTCATAGGGCGGCTAATAGCTTACTGCCTAGTTCCTGAAGAAAATACTAATAAAAAAAGTATTATGGGTCCATTGTCATATGAAACTGATCAGAGATTATTTTACGGTCGGCTAGAGAACTTTGCGATTATTCCTTTCGCTGGTTAGTGCCTGTATCATGCACTTTACACGTCCCGTGCCTTTTCTTTTGGAACAGATCCAAGGACACTACGTGATTTTATTATCCTACCGAGTAGAAGATAACATGGGACTCTTGGAGCTTTTCACCACAGCTTGCATGCCGGTCCTCAACATGCTTTTGGTAACTGGTGTTGGCTCGTTCCTAGCCAGCGATTTTGCTGCCATACTTACAAAAGAGGCCAGAAACCATCTAAACAATGTAAGCGGTGTCGACTGGCACAAACAGATTAGTTATATAAGGATGTTAGGCAAAGTTCCATTCAGCGTGTTTTGCCATGTAGTGGCGTCGTTTCCCTGTAACATTCTTAATCCTTTGTTGTCCGCATGCAGCTTGTGTTTTATGTATTCAATCCTTGCCTTATTGCAAGCTATCTGGCAAAAACAATCACCCTGAAAAGCTTGGGTAAACTGTGAGTCCAATATTTATTCACTGCATATGAGATGGTAGTATCTCATTATGCTTGTTAATTACTGTATATTCATTATCATCCTGCTGTAGTTTTTGGTAAGAGAAGGTTGTTTATTATGTTCACTAACGCAGGTGGTTCATGCCAGTGAATATTTTTCTCACCTTTATTTTTGGTTTAATATTCGGATGGATTGTGATACTTGTCACCAGACCACCTGCAAAGCTAAGGGGCCTCATTTTGGGCTGCTGTTCTTCAGGTAATGGTAACTAAGAGTACTTCTGTAGTATTTGCTTTGTCCCTCTCTTTTTCAAAAACTGCAGTCAGTTTGCATCAACGGGTGCAGGCAGCGTTTTCCTAATCGTCATTCCGGCTCTTTGCAAAGAGATGGGAAGCCCGTTTGGACCGCCTGACGCGTGTCAGACGTATGGACTCGCATATTCTTCCCTCTCACTGGCTGTAAGGCGATTATTACCGCTTTCTGATGTGTAGCTAATTAATCACGTATAAGCCTGCTGGTACGTGCCTGGTTGTTATTGTTAACAACATTTTGCCACTGTCTACCAACGAATTCCAGCAGCTTGGCGCGGTGTTTCTGTGGACAGTCGTGTATAACATCATACGCGTGGCATCAGAAGCTGATGCAGGATCTAGCAACGACGCTCGAACGAATCAGGCTGAAGTCTCGGATTCAGGAGTCGCGGCGGGACCTGTTTCGGAAGGAACGTGCTCAACCTCTAGCGCGAATGAGTTGCTGCGCTTACTAGAGTTCTACTCCATCCGTTCCATTCTGAAATTTTTATCATGGTCACGCGAATGAGTTGCTGCGCTCACTAGAATTCTACTCCATCCGTTCCATTCTGAAATTTTTATCATGGTCAGTTCAAATTTGAACTAGCTAGCGACGACATTTTTAGAATAGAAGGAGTATATATTATTCCCCTTGATATCTCGGTGGTGTTTTTTTTTTCCCCCTGTCTTGGAGCACTACGATTAATTTTCTATACAGCTTGTGCATGACCCATTTCCAGAGAGAGCACTGTTGCTTTTGTCATCGATCTGTGGATCCGTCGACATCAAAAGGCTCCTAGCGCCCTCAACCATTGCTGTGGTACGTCGGTTTTGTTGTATTATTCTAACGACAACAAAGAAAGCTGCTAATTAACGACAATAAAATTTGAAAAAAGGCACGTGGGGTGTTGCCACTGTAGTGAATTTCCGTTGTTTTAATTTGAGCGATGTACCTTGTGCAGATTATCGGGTTTGCAATTGGAGGAACATTTCTAATTAGAAATGCTGTCATCGGAGAAAACGCCCCGCTTCGTGCCCTTCAGGCATCGGCCGAGTTGATCGGGTAAATTCCTGAATATCTGTCTGATTTCGATCGACGCCTCACTAGCTTTCTTGTCTCCGACGCGGTCATAACTCATAACCCGTAAGTACTCCAGTACGCACATCCAATCTAATCGTTTTTATTGGTGCATATGTTCCCACTCAGGGGAGGCGCGATTCCATCCGTGACGCTGAAAATGGGAGGAAGCCTTCTCAACGGTAGGCCGCGTCGTCGATCGTCGACCTTTGGTCGTTTCATTCGGCCAGCACATTGTGATCATCTCATGTTGATCAGGTGTCCGAGGCGGAGCAAAGAGTTGCGCCCTCGGTCATCGCGGGGATCGTGGTCGTCAGATACGTCCTGCTGCCCGTGGTCGGCGCCGCGCTCGTGAAGGGAGCGGTCCGCGCCGGCCTCGTCCAGCCCGACCCTCTCTACCAGTTCGTCCTCATGCTGCAGTACGCTGTCCCACCGGCGATGAACATCGGTGATTTATTAGTTGCTCTCCTCGTTCCTTATTGCTGCTCAGCGTCGTGTGTTTTCCCGTGCCTCTAATGGTGAACTGCTCCTGAAAACTGGTTGCTTCGCCGCCGCAGGGACCATGACCCAGCTGTTGGGCGTCGGGGAGAGCGAGTGCTCCATGATCTTCGTCTGGGCTTACGCGGTCGCGTCCGTCGCCGTCACCGTCTGGTCTGCGGTCTTCGTGTCGACGCTTTCGCCGTGAGCTTCGCCGCCTGGCCCGCAGCGCAGTTACTCGATCGTCTCTTTGGTCGTATCGTGTTGTATAGACGAATAAAACAGACCTTATGGGGCTCTGCCTGTGGGCTTATTGTTCTCTGACGTGCTGAGGGTCCAGACCACACGTGCCCAGTAGAAGCCCAGGTCTGGAAACGATGAGATGGACTGATGGCCCATACATCTCTGCTTTCCTTCTCCGAGCAACCGTCACCCATGATGAAGAACGGAAGCGCAGCCCCACGTCTTTCGCCGCATTCATCGGCGGGGGCCGGGCGGTGGACGACGGGCATCAAGACGACGTCCCGAGCACGGAGAGGTCTCTTTACTCCGTGTCTTTAGTAGCGCCCGCGATGCCCCACGAGGCTGCGGTGCTGGGCCGTGGCCTGCCCGCTCGGTGCCGCAAAGCCATAAGGTGATAATGCACTCATTTTCCTTTTGTGATTTGGCGTAACCTCATATACTTATTTTTAAGAGTGGTGTCTCGGAATTTTCCTCTTCATTATTTAACAAGTATTACAACATACTATTTTATTGTCTTTTAAATTTCCAGAAATCAAAGTTTTTTTATTTGGTTCGTCCTGCACTATTTCTGCACCTACTAAAAAACTTTTTTGTTTTGAAAAAAAAATATATTCTCTCCGTCTTCGGAGGGAGTATTTTTACTTCCAAAACAAAAAGGCATATTTTGAAATGGAGAAAATACCTGTGAGTTTTAATTTTCTCCCAGAAGAAAGTAACACTACAGTATCTCTCAGTTCACGGTGAAACATTCGTTTTCGATGAAGCGAAGTGGTGGATTAGCATTTGTCAATTCATCAGTCCTGGAAATGTTCCCCACAAACAAAGACCTCTGCCTAACCGGAGAAAATGCTGCGGCGCCTAGTCAGCATGCTCGTCCCCTAGACACACCTTCCTCTCTTAGTATGAGAAAAATACAAACGCAAAAGCAGTCAATACAAGTGGCTAAGTTTTCCAGTTCCCCCACCAATAATTGATTTGCACACAAGCGGCAACGGCAGCTGGCTAGCGCCTCGCAGCCACAGAAACCGCGCGGTGGCGCCTCCATCAGTTCACTGTCGTCTCCCTCTGTCCCTCTTTCACTTACAGTAGCTTGCTAAAATAACACGGAAGATTCTGTCATCTAAAGCAGATATTTTCATGGTAGGAAAAAAATTACCTCTCCCTCTACTCACGCACGAGAGAGAGAGAGAGAGAATAGGCGGCTTGGTTTCCAATAGACAAAGGGGGGAAATTGGGGGTTAGTTTCAGTGTTTTCTGTTCTCACTTTGCATCTTCGCTTATTGCGGAAAAAAGGCAGTCTATACACACACACGCAAACATCACTGCACGCTTTCGGCCAAAGAAGCGTATCATGAATTTAAGGTAATTTCATCTTAAAAATGATATGCTTATAGGTTGCAAACACACAAATAGCTGAAGAGGATTCGGCTAAATTCAGAAAAACCAACCGAAAATTTGCGACTAGTGTCAAAATTCTTGGGCACATGGAAATGGATATCCACCACTCGCATCGCAAGAGGAAGCTCGGTACGCCTACCTACTGTTGCGTATATTCTCCTGTCGTCTCAGCAGAAAGTCCAGTATATTCATTTCTGTCCAGAAACGCGTACGTAGATGCCAGGCGCAGGTGTCCAATAATTTCATCGTTTTCACCCGCTTTCTGAATCAATCTATTTTCACCTTTTGGGCACAATGTGTTCAATACTAGCGAGCTTATCGGCTGAGGAAGAAGCAGGAGTCCATCCTCTCCGTGGCCTGTTTGTTTCTGTATTCAAACTTGAGTCAGCATAACATTCCAATTTCAGGCGTGTATCCTTTATTTTCAGCGTATACTCCATTGTGCAGGATATGGATCTCGGACCTAACTCCCATTTTCGGCCTTCCAATAAATCTAAAAGAAGCTGTTGCGCCTGCGCCGACTCAGGACGGCAAAATAAGCCGCGAGCTAAGCTACAAAATCACAGATTTCACCAATTGCACAAAGTTGAATAAAAAAGAACGGCAAGTCGGTAACCAAACCAAAGACAGCGATGAAGACGATGCCCGCGACGCCTGGTTGTGGATTGAGTTTGGCTAAAGATCAAGGAACAAATGGTCCGCGGCGGCATATTTAACGTGATTCGAATTGCAGGCTAATTCTTGGCACGCACTCAGGTGTGTTTGGTACGGTTTCCATTTTTTGAATAATCAGAAACATTTTAGTTTTAGTGTAGAAATATTTTTAATTAGAAATAGAATCGTTTTAAAAACTGTTTAGCAAATTTTTAGTGATTCACAGATTCAGAATAAATTTAGCAAATTTTGATAATTAACGAAATAATTTTAATAAACTTTGAAAATAATTTAGAATGCACTACATGAAGAGCTTGATGAGACAAACTTAACGGAACAACTTTGAAAAATTTTGAGAGTCATAACCTTTTAGTATTTGTTGAGAGGTGCACAATGAAGGAAGCGATTCACTGATGAAACACCTATTTTGCCGTTTCTTTTTCAAGTCAAAAACGTAAAACATTTTAAGGTGATTCAAGGTTGAAATGTTTCGCCTTTTGTCCGTTTGAAACAGTTTCAACTTATTCATATGAGAAACTGAAACCTTTCTACTTGCGAAACGCACCCTCAAACTCTTTCATTTTCGTTACTTTCAATTCAAAGCGAGGACGATCACTTCGTCGCACCACGCGTAATAAAAAGTTGCTTTGCCGTGAAGAATCAAGCACGGCAGTGCAGGGGCCAGGGCCATGAAAAACTCAAATTTAAATTCGGGGGCCCGCGTGCTGCTCTATCGTTACGGTTTACGTTCAGACCGTTTGGCATAAAAAGCCACGGCGCTGTGTAGATGCCGTGCCGTAATTCGATTTCCATTCTGCTTTATTAAAACCCCATTTTGCTGACTGACTCGGCCTGGTGGTTTTGGTGCCGACTTTTCGCTGTTTTGTGGTCACCTAACAAAGACAAAAAGGTTGGTTCCAGCAGTAGAATTTCCAGGTGCAGAGGACAAATTCTTCCAAAATCTATGATTTAATTCATCTGTCAACTGTCATGAAGTTAATTAGACATAACTTTGTGCGTTTTTTTTTTATATTCCAAGGATATTTATGTGTGAAAATTTTGGCAGAGATGCGGAGTGACATGAAAAATCTCTTTTCAATTGAAAACAAGCAGTGACACGGAAAAGATTAAAATATGTATAAACCATTTAAAATTTTTAAATTTCAAATGAGAATCCATGCTAACATAGTTCAGTTGTTCCAGCACAAAAAGAAAATGTTATGCACATGAACCTGTGGAATTTCAAAAGCATACTTTGCATTCAGAAATTCCAAGAATCCGTGGGCCACGCTCTCACAGTAATCAACCGGGTGACCCGGTCTGGTTGCGGCAACGGTAATCCAGATCATTATGCCTCCCAGCTCCTTACTTTGACAATAATAAATTCTGTCTGCGCGAGATTCAATTTCGTCACATGAACTCCAAGACTGTCATGTGGCTGGAAATGGTCTCGGTCAGTAGTAGGTCCATGGGCACAGTGCAAAAACCAGACGGGACGAGCAAAAGGAAAAGAAATGCAGAGGCACTAGATAAAGCCAAAATCATAGGAGTCGATAAAGTAAATTAAACCAGCACACACACAGGGGTCAACTAAGGTCGACCCCCTTACCTATGCAACCCTGACGTGCTTCACTCACCTGCTCGTTTTTAAATTTCCCGATTTAAACCTTTTTCTTTTTCTTTTCACAAAAGATTAGGGAGTACTACGTGTGAAGAGGGGAGCTGAGAAAAAGGAAAAGAAAAATGGAGATGGAGTAGAAGGCTGTGTGATGTGAGGGGAAATTACGTAGGGCGTAAGAGAGATCCCTAGACTTCTCTCAGCTACTCGTACTTTTGCTGTTTGAGTGGCCTGCGAGGAGTCTCCAGCCATCCTTCGACCTGCCTGCGTGCAAGCTTTGCTTCTTTGCTTTTCCCCCTGATTATTGTTTACTGGTATTTTGTTCTATTTTCCTGCTGATTTATATTTGTCTCCTAATTTCTAGAGATTTCTTGGAACTCCTACTGCTGCTTTTCCTCGACAGGGATCTACGAATTTCTCTGCTTTATTTCTGGATCCGTGACAGATTTATCAACTCCATCGCCATTGTTTGCTATATTTTCCTTGTGATTTGCATTTTTCTTCCTCTGAATTTGTTTTCCATCTTTCCCTCGCTTCTTCCCTGCCGTTCCAAGCTACCACCATCCCACGCTGTAAATTTGTACTGCTCTGTTCGTCGTCCCAGTTTCCAGCTTGCCGCGATGCGCGGAGGGTTTATGGGTTTTTAACTCACTTCGCTGCTGCTAAGATTTGCCTCTGCGGCAGAAAGATACAGTACTTGCTCCAAGAATCCGTTGCGTGCTGTTGATTTGGAGCTCGGCTTAGGCTCGGCTTCTGGTGGCTTGCTGAGAGCTGGCATGATGGAGGTGAGGCCGCCTCCGGAGCAAGGGGTGGTGGTGGCTGGAAGCGAGCCGTTGGGGCTGCCGAAGAGCCCGCCAACGCCGCCGTCCTCCGGCGGCCCGCAGAGCGTGCGCATGGCGTACACGACGGACGGCACCCCCGTGTTCGCTCCAGTTAACTCAGCGCCACCGGCGACGGCGACGTACCAGTCGGTTGGCGCCGGTACGCCGGGTCACAGCGTGGCGGCAGCAGGAGGCAATGGCGCGGCAGAGCCACTAGGCAAGAAGAAGCGCGGCCGTCCAAGAAAGTACGGTCCCGTCGGCTCCATATCGCTAGCATTGTTGCCTGCCTCCTCGGCCGCCTTTTCCGGCGCTCCCGGACCGTTCTCGCCTGAAGCAGCAGCGAAGGCGCCGAACTCTGCGCCGTCCGCTTCGCCGGACGGTGTGAAGAAGGGACGGCCGAAGGGCTCCACCAACAAGAAGCACGTGCCTGCCCTTGGTAAGATTAATAATAGTACAGCTCCATTTTAAACAAGTTCATTCTTTTGATTCAGTCTTTGTTATTTTATGAAGCTCAAGAACAGGAATGCTGGAGTAATATTTTCTTTCTTCTCTTTTACTGCAATAATTGGTTTTTGAAAGTAATATAGTACTCCCAGAAAACTGCCGAGTGCCGAATGGCCTTTTCTGTTACTAGATCTGAGATGATGCAATGTGTGCAGACTGCAGGCGTGGTGTCAGGAGATTAGTACTCTTCAATCTTTTGATAAAAGTGCTTTGGTTTACATGTTATATACTCGGCCATTTCGATCAAATCATTCTGTCATTTCTTTAGCTAAGGATGCTTTTGTGTTTGGCTGTTACACTGAAGAAATACGAAAACAGTTTAACTGAATATTACAATCTCCGGCTATCATGAAAGACCGAAGTATTAATATGTAGAGGGCTTCAGTTCTTTAGTTGTGTTCTTATGTTTGATCCGTGTTGATTTAAGTACATTTTGCAGGAGGTGCAGGGGCTGGATTTACGCCGCACGTTATTTTTGTTCAAGCTGGAGAGGTATTGATGATCCTAAATTCTCAATGCTTGTTCACTTCGGATGATGCATTGTGCCCTTGGTTTCTCTATTACTACTAGTCATTTAGATTTTTTCTCTCGCGCATTAACCTTAATTCAAATATTATTCTGTAGGTTCACTGAATACATCAGAATAACATCTCCTTTTATGCTTTCAGAATTGACATTAATTGAATGCAGGAGTAGTTCAACACAGTAACTCTCTGTCTGATTACAGCATGACTGAATTCTTCATTTCAGGATGTTTCAGCAAAAATCATGTCGTTCTCTCAGCACGGAGCACGCGCAGTCTGCATTCTTTCGGCGAATGGGGCTATATCAAACGTGACGCTTCGGCAATCTGCCACTTCAGGTGGAACTGTGACATACGAGGTCCGTACTATGTTTTATCTGTCAGAATCTAGGTGGCGTTTGGATTTTTTAAAATGGAGGATGAGTTTGGGATTAAGAAATAGACAAATGGTTAATATGTAAAGAGACGAATGAATTAATGGTCGAGATTTTTTCCTTTGTTTCTATTTCCCCAACCCAGGTTCTATTTCCTGGAACCCAAACAGCACCCTATTGGTAACGAGAGTCACTCAAGTTCAGTACATCTATGCTCAGATATAACGATTCAGAATAAACTGGAGTCTGTTGAGGAACTTCCACAGTTGCTAGCGTTTCTACTGCGTTCTGATGTTGAAAATTGAAACCTTTTCTCCTGTGCAGGGCCGGTTCGAGATACTGTCACTGTCGGGTTCTTTTCTTCTGTCGGAGAATGACGGCCACCGCAGTCGCACCGGCGGGCTCAGTGTTTCGCTCGCAGGTCCTGACGGCCGCGTCCTGGGCGGCGGAGTTGCCGGACTCCTCACAGCCGCTACACCCGTACAGGTCGTTTCAGTTGCTCATTCGTCAACAAATGCGTGGCCACGGTTTTGCTATTGCGCCGGCCACTCCATTCTTGATAGATCTTTCCCCTATTTCGTGCCAAGGACTGACCACCGTTTCTGGTACCCCCTACAGATCGTGGTGGGGAGCTTCGACACCGATGAAAAGGAGCCTAAGAAGCAGAAGCATCCAGCTCCGTCGGACCCTTCCTCAGCGCCACCGAAGAGCACTCTGATGGCCGGGACGACGGCGCCAAGCAGCCCGCCGTCCAGAGGCACAGTGAGCGTGAGCGAATCCTCCGGCGGCCCTGTGAGCCTGCAGCACCCAGGATCCACCGCCGGCGGCAACCATGGCCAGCAGTCAGTGGGCTTCGCCGGCCTGTCCTGGAAATGAGCCCCTTACCCGCGTCAGTGAACAGACTTAGTTTGAGTGCTATGTAGGACTGGCAGAACAAGGAAGATTATGCTGCACTTTTAGCATACTCAGGGAGTAGTGTGTGAAGCTTTCATTACTCAGGGAGAAAAGAAGTTTGTAGGTTTTGACATTCGCAGACTCTAGCTTTCCTGGTGTACTAGGTGCTAAAACAAAGCTACTCTTGGATGAGGATCATTAGGAGGTTGGTAGCCTGTGCTCTGATGCAGCAATGTATGAAGTTCACTGTCTTGAAACTTGCATGGTTTCACTTGTGCGTGCCATTTCTCCACTTTTGGGCTCCGTATGAATTTTTTTTGTTTTTTGCGTTTTTTCTGTAAAATTTTTGTTATGTGCAGAAAATTCTTGCGTTCCAAAGGAGCCTTTGAGCTTGTTATGTGCAGGAAATTTTAACTGTTTTCTCTAATATCCTGTGATTAAAAAAAACTCGTTCTTGTGATTCCGGTAGGCATAAATTTCGTAGGCGTTTTTGCTAGTGTTTCCAAAGTTTCTACTTACCGTTTCCGAGAAATTGTTTTTCACTGCAGTTGGCGCTGTGAGAGCAAGAAAACGTAGTGCCGATGTGTCGAGTCCCTGTCGCTGGGCCCCACATCTTCCCTTCCCCAGTCCACAGACGCAGCGCAAGCGGCCAAACGGAAAAAAAATTAATTTGATAGGTCTCATTATAATTTTGTGAAATTTAAAATATGTTATTTAAAATTACGTGTCATTTATTTATAAAATTATATTTATTTTTATATATTTATAATATATTTTAAATTTTATAAAATTGTAATGAATATATCCGCGAGAGAAAACAAGCGGCACACGAAATCCCGGCGCCCACGTCGCGGCCTCGGATTCTCGGAATTCTAGCAGGGTAGCGGCCCCAACCATGGTCGCCGGCGACCGACGGCAATAGCTGGGAGAAAGAGAAGAGCAGGTGCGGGCGGGATCCTGTGACCTTTCTGTGGATCGCCTCGCGCGAACGTGTGGTGCGAAGAGGAGGAGAGGGGAGGAAGCTAAGCGGGGGCGGGCGCAATGTCGGTGCGGATCAAGGCGGTCGTGGATCGGTTCGTCAAGGAGCTTCAGGAGGCGCTGGACGCCGACATCCAGGACCGCATCATGAAGGAGCGCGAGATGCAGAGCTACATCGAGGAGCGGGAGCGCGAGGTCGCCGAGAGGGAGGCCGCGTGGAAGGCGGAGCTCTCCCGCCGCGAGGTAATCCCTCCCAACATTTTCGGTGCCCGTCTTGCCATCTTGGTGTCGAAATGCGCCCCGCACCCGCTTGGGTGCTGTCGATGCGTTGATGGATTGGTTGCTGATATCCAATACTGGCATTTCTATTTCGCATAATAGTAGTAAGTAATCTACATTAAGTTGCGATAGAATACTTAGAAAGGAAATTCACATGGATGGCAATTGCAGTGAGATTGGTACCAACTGTGGCCGCTTGGTTGCTGCTTTCCCCCATCTAGTGCTATAGTGCTAATTTTTATGGACATCGCTAAGGTCTGAGGTTCAGGCACACTGAACAGCAGTCGGAGTATTTGATAATTAATCTTTTGATGTCTTATGATGACATACCTAAAGGATATAATGTTCTGGCAGATCCTGATTGAGATTCTGTTAAATGGATATTTGTTTGGTTCACAAATGGACCGCGAAGTTGTGTTACAGGGATGGTTATTTCTTGGAAATTGTTTTTTTTTATGACTGCTGAGGTTGCTTTTTTCCCCAAAAAAATTGGGGGAGAATAACCTACATTGATATATTGATCTGAATCAATCGAGTCAGTACATAGTTTAGAGCAATGGATTTACCTGGCATGCCAGGTCTAGATTACATGAGATGTACTGAAGAGAGGAGGTGCAAAGGTCACGCTTAAGTCATCATATATTGCTTATTATATCTAAAAATGACTCCATAGGACTGTTTAAGGTTGTTTATGGAGATAAAAAATTGAAGCAGGCAATCATTGTTTGCTTTCTGTAGCATCATCATCAATAACAATGGGTTTTGACCCTATAGTACTGAGTAACCAGTAACTAGATACAGCTGGTGCTCTTATCTGATTTGAAGCAGATTATGTTAAGCATTTGCTCTTTCAATTGTATTGATCGGCGTTTGATGGATATGAATAAAAGCCAGGTTGTTCAAAAAGCATTGGATGCTGAGTGTGCCTGATTATTCTAGCCACATCATTAATTCTTGTTCATCATTACTGATCTGGCGACCTGTAACAAACCTCTTTCAATTGCATGTTCAGGCTGAGATTGCTCGGCAAGAGGCAAGGCTGAAGATGGAGAAGGAGAACTTGGAAAAAGAAAAGAGTGTCCTCATGGGAACTGCCTCCAGCCAAGACAACCAAGATGGAGCCCTTGAAATCACCGTCAGTGGTGAAAAGTACAGGTGCCTTCGTTTCTCCAAGGCAAAGAAATGATAGATGAACTGGCACCGAGGAGCTTAGCTTGTGTACTCAGTAGTCAATGCTGGTCCTAAATTAGGCGCCAATCTTGCTGAGTCGAGTTGAATTCATTGTTCTTGTACAGGAAACCTTGGAATGTGCCTGTCTAGTATACTCAATAAATTATGGGCACTAGAACAGCTGCAATCGACGTGCATCAAGATATTGAAAATTGCTGTCAGTTCTGGTGTCTAGTTCCTATTCGTTGTGTCAGACATGTTTACAGGTTTTTTTTCCAGTAAATCCGTTCTGTCCTGGATCTGTGGATATCTATCAGAATATGATTGTATATAAATGGCCAACTGTCTGTAGTGGCCTAGTTGGTGTATCAGATTTTCTCGGTCTTGCAGCTAATTGGACGCTAAGAAGCTGTTAATGCCAACCCTAACTTCAAAATGCAATTGCTAAGTTATAAACAAAACTGGCCGTTCATCATAACAACTGGCCTGAAATTACTAAACGATCAAACAGAACTTCAAAATGCCTTGTTCGGTTCACCAAACGCAATCAAGCAGCCAGTTCAACACAGCTTTAGAAGGCCTACGGATGTTAGCTACTCCTACTGTATAGTTTAGCCTCGAAATGCCAGTGATTAGCAATGATTTGAGTATACAGGAAACAGTTTTTTTTTTTAATTAGAGTACAGGAAACAGTACATTGCCGTGGGTCCATTTGGCTGCTGGAGATCAACAGAGAACTCGTCGTCCAGTTTCAGGCACCAGCATGCGGCAGTGCCCAGCTCGACAGAAAACGTTGTGCCATCCAACTCTTCCCGCGCAGAATATCCCAGAAGTACCCCGACACGACCGTGCGTTCTCGATGGCGGCACGGCCACTCCCCCGTCCTTCGCACCACGTTTATAAAACCCCACGCGAGCCAGCGTCCAGCGACCGTGACACCACCACCAAACCACCTCGGCCTTGGCGCGCGCTCGTCGCGAAGAACGAAGCAGGGTTGCCCGTAGCCGCTCGGTCGCCGAACGATGCGCCTCACGCACTACCAGCGGCTGTCAGAGCCCGAGGTCGGCGCGCGCGCGGCGGCGGCGAGGGCGTGGGCCGCGCTGAGGCGCGCCGCCGGGAGGGTC
>BCLF01000018.1:785459-798347 GCA_001602275.1 Zoysia japonica
GGAGGCTGTGGCTCTGGGGCGGCCGGCGCAGGGTGGCCGCGGCCCGGGCGCGGGCGCGTGGGTACGAGTACGACTCGGCCAGCTACAAGCGCAACTTCGACGACGGCGAGTGGAGGGACGAGGAGGGCGTGTCCTGGCACGCGCGGGCGTCGTTCATCGCAGCGTCCAGGATTGCTAATGTGCACTAGAGATTTTCCTTTTTGATTTTGTAAACTAGTCGCTGATCATTGTTTGTTTAGAATCAATTAATTATGTGTAATTTTCTTTAGTATTGATTCTTTTTGTAGCGAGCAACATGATTTGAACAGCCTTTCGTCTTTCGCTTTTTTTGATTCATGAAATTAAGGATTTTTTTTCAAAGAAATATCACGACGAAACGTATAGGAATAGACGAAAGAGCTCTGCGAGACCTTTGTCTGGGCCTAGCCCAACCATCTGAAGGCTGGCCTGTTAGTGGAACTGAATATTAGGCCCAAAAACACAGAATTTTACCGTCATTCCATCACTAAAAAATGGGCTAAATAATAAGGCCCTCCATGGTGGGGAGAGATTTGTTAAAAAAATGGGGCCCAACAGGAGGTAAAACTGGAACAGAAATGAGAAAAAAAGTGATTCCCAGATCTTCCAAATCTTATGGCTGCGTTCGGATGAGCTTTTATCAGTAATTGCTGCTGCTGCTGCTGCTGTTGCAGGAATCCAACGCATTTGTACTGTAGTAACAATGCCCACGGCCTGCATCCGCAGCGGTGAAAACGTCTTCCAAACGCACACTATACTTCTGAAACTGCGATTAGAATTTGAGAATCAAACTCTTCCAGTTGCAGTATAAACTATTGCCCTACAGCAAGTCAGTTCGGGCCCCATGCAACAGCAAGTTTTGGTGAATCATTTAAATGGAATTTCTATTTATATTGCAAGACAGAAGACATTCTGGAGGGAATTTGTGGAGTTTTGGACCAAGGAAAACGGTTTCTTCAGTTCATTGTGTAGGTGTAGTGGTGCATCTTGTGCAGTTCTGCTGGAGGAACACAAACCCACCGACCACTAACCAAGGGACCGGGTTCTTATGCAGTCCTACTGCGAGCGACTGCAATTTAAGCAGTCCAGTAGCGACCGTTCGATCTGTATCGAGCAGTTAAAAAAATTTGAAAGTTAATGTTCATCCAAAAACATTGTAACACCACTGTTTAATTACTGTAACAAATGTACTGTAGCGACAAATTCTACTCATTGATTTTTAAATTGAACGGCTCAGATCACATGGAATCCCAGTTATGACCGCACGATCTCCGCCCTAACCAAGTAACCAGTGATCGGGGGGCAATCAAGCTTGGGGGTAATATGGGAATTGTGAAGATATTGCTGCAGGTGGGCCCCCGTTTGAATCCAGCTCCCTCCACTCTCCTCTTTCTTCCGATAGAACCATTACGAAACGCAGAAATTGTTCGCGAGGGCGAGGACGCTCGGCGGCTGGCCATGACGGACATGACCACTAGCAGCAGCATGCCATCTCTTTTTTACCGATAAAAATCAGACGGGGCCGAGGGTTAAAAAAAGGTGGAAAGCAACGGAGGAGGAGGGCAAGTGCTTTTCATTCAGGACGAGACCACACCTCCGCTAAACACCACTTCCGCCCCGACGAGCGAGCACCCGGCATGGGCGAGGGATCGGTCGGCACCGACGTCTCGCCAGAGTCGGAGACGGGTATGGAGAAGAGCGAGGAGATCTGGGGGACCCTGGAGGAGCTCCTCCTGGCGTGCGCCGTGACCCGGCACGGCACGTCAAGTTGGGGCTCCGTGGCCATGGAGGTGCAGACGCGGAGCCCGCAGGCCGTCCGGCCCGGCCTCACACCGCACAGCTGCCGCCTCCGCTTCCACCACCTCCACCGCCGCTTCTCCACCTCCGGCGGCAGCGCCGGGGACGGCGAGGTCGTGGAGGCAGACGGCGAAGACCCCGACGCGTCCGCCGCCGAGGAGTGGGTCGCCGAGCTCCGGCGGCTGCGCGTCGCCGAGCTCCGCCGCGACGTCGAGAGATGCGATCTCTCCATCGGGTACGGAATCGTGAAAAAGGAAAAAAAAATCCAACTAGAAAAACGACCTTTTGAAAAGCCCTCTCCCGTTTCCCTGGCCGTCGGATGTTGATCACTCGGCCGTGAGTTTCTCCAACTAAAATAAGTTGGGGTTTCTTATATTCGTTTCGCAGGACGCTGCAGTCGAAAGTGAAACGGCTCAGGGAGGAGAGGGACCGGAGCCTCTCCTGCTCCGGCGAGGCCAAGCCGGACGAGGCGAGCGGCAACGACCGGGTCTCCGGCGAGGAGCCCGGGCCGTCGTGCCGGGAATCCAACTCCACAGACCTGAAGCCTCCCAAGCACCCAGGCGGCGTGAAGGAGGAAGAGGAGGAGGCGTCCGGCGAGTCGGCGGCCGCGTCGAAGGAGAGCAGCGACGTGCGAAGCTCGGCCCGCCGCCGCCGCGGCGGCGGGAAGACCGCCTCCGGAGCCGAGGAGGAAGAGGCGGCGTCCACTCCCCGCCCTCCTCCCGCGCAGTCGCCGCCGCTGTTCGCCCTGCTCGACGCCGTCGCCGCCAAGCTCGGGCCCGCGATGGAGCGCCTACGCGACCACGAAAGCGAGGTATTTACCAGTAATTACCGCTCGGCAATACTTTTTCACCCGCGGGATGTTAAAAAAACTTGGGCAGGGGTAAACTCGAACAAGCCTGTGGTAGTGAAAAGGACCGAGGCCGGTGAACTGTCAGGGACTGGGTCCCACCGCCTGATTAACGGGTCTCAGGATATGGGTGCTATTTTGGATAAGTTTCGGCGCTCGACCGGCAGAATTTGCATATTTAAGATTTGAAAAGTTGTTTTATCGATGATTTTAATATTTGTGAGAATGATATATAAAATTATATATATCTATAATTATGTGTTCAATGACAAATTTTAAAATCCGAAAGGTTCCGCGTGATGACCTGTGTTTAGCATCGCTGTTCCGTGAGCTACCTGAATTACGTGAACGAAACGTGTCTGGGCGGCGCGCTTACTTTCTCGTGAAACGGCATATGCCTCGGAGGATAGGAGTCGGATGACTTCCAGGTTTTTTATTTTATTTTATCAAGATGACTTCCAGTTTGTTGCGGACCTGAGGTAGGTAGCAGCTGCGTGCGATTGGGAGCGGGGTGCCCGGTGGGTGCACAACTTGCTGCTCACTGTTCTTGAGTAAATTTCCTGTTGTTTAAATAATTGAACAGTTCCGATCAAATAATAATATTTGAACAGTTTCATGTTGCAGAAAATTATGAGAATTATTTTTTATATTCAAAGAGGACTTATTTAGAAAACAAATTTATATTTTTTCCTGAATTGTAGAATAGAGTAGTGTACCTAATTAGGAGTATTCCAAATCATTTTTGAGTTCAGAGGAAATGAAAGCTTGTCATCTCTCTGCCGAGTTGTTGGTGCGGCGTACCAATCAATCCAATGGCTGGGTGCTGTGTAGCTAGACGACGTTCCCAGATATTTTTCTCCCGTTTGTTTTTCCTTTTCCCACCACATCTTTTTGCTTATGTGCGAGTCAATCCAACTCCAACTTGCAGGAGGGCGACGCGTACCGGGGCACGATCAGGCGCCACGTGGACCTGGAGTCGGTGCGGGCCAAGCTGGAGGCGTCGACCGCCTCGCGGGCCGACGACGACGAGTGCTACCCCACGTCGGAGTTCTACCGCGACCTGCTGCTCCTCGGCACCAACGCCGTCGTCTTCTTCCCGTGCTCGGGACCCGAGCACGCGGCCGCCGTGGAGGCCCGCGCGCTCGTCTCGGAGCACGCCTCCGCGGCGCTCCGCGAGCCGACGAAGCTGGAGCCTGCCGTCGCTGTCCTGCCGCCCGTGCCGGCGGCCGGTGACATCGGCGGGCCGCTGATCGAGAAGGTGATGCCTCTCATCGTGTGCCGCAAGCGGAGCTCCATCGCGAAGGCCGTGGCCATGAAGGAGACCGCCGAGAAGGTCGAAGCGGAGAAGGAGCAGGTGTGCGGGGACGAGCAAAAGGTGGCGGTGGCAGCGGTGACCAGGGACAAAGCCTGGGGGCTGAGGACGAAGAAGCGAGGAGGCGCTGTCAGGCGCTTGGCGAGCACCAGGCACACGGATGACACGGCGACGGGGGACGGCGCGAAGAAGGCTGACAAGAAGGGCGGCACCGGCGCCGGCGCGGCTGCAGGTGGGCCCAAGAAGCGGAACGCCGTGGACTTCCTGAAGCGGCTGAACCAGGGCTCGTCGCCCACGAAGAAGAGGGGGTCACTGCTGGGGACGACACGGAGGCGATCTGCGTCGGGAGCAGCGACGGAAGAGCAGCCAAAGACCCGGAAGAGAGGGACAGGCAGGAAGGACGGCACCGGACGCGGCGGCGCCACTAGAGGCGGCAAGGCTGGCACGGCCAAGAGGGGCGTCGGGCGGCCGTTGAAACGGAGTGCCGCTCCAATGACTCCACCGCCGTCCAAGAGGGCGAAGACGGGCAGGTCGGACAAGCCGGCGACGGGAAAGCGTGGAGGCAGGAGGTCGGTAGGATGACGATCGTTAGTCGACGCAGACCTAGTCCGGTCGGTGTCATCTGGCTAGTGAAGCCGTAGCTTCAGCTGTGTGTAAATCACGTAGGAGTTCGTGGTAGCCTGGTTGGGAGTCTTGGGACGGAGACGACCTGACAAGCTATAGTGGCAGGACTAACAGATCTTTTGTTTTTCTACTAAAAAAAAAGATATTTTGTTTTTACGGGCTCTTCATCATGGGCGGATTGAAGTGATAAACTCAGTCATGCAACTCTTTTGGTTTGATTTAAGTTTACTAATCGGTCAGTGCAACACAATCATACCAAAACACTTTGACATACTCCCTTCGTCCACGAAAGTGTGACGTTTTGGTATTTAAAATTCGTCTACGTGTCGTTTTGGACTCACGGAGGCCTGCGCTACACCTCTGCCCATCGAGCTCCGTGCCTGATGCAGAGCCTAAGGCCCCGGCCGTGTTGATCCGATGTAGTGGTGACAGCTGTGTTAGTGTTGAACAATTAATAAAGACATACATGTATTTTGTTTTTCAGCTCGTTTCACCGTTTGAACGCAAAGCCTCGCATTTTCGCGGAAGGAGGGAGTAGCTGAAATCGTGTGCCACAATGTTAAGTTGAAAGAGTCGCCAAAAAAAATGTTATGTTGAAAGAAAATGATAGGAAGTTGCAATTTACATGGCTCAGACGGGGCAAAAAAAAAAAAGTATGCACGCTCGAACACGCGACCTTCAGATCTTCAGTCTGACGCTCTCCCAACTGAGCTATCCCCGCTTTGGCTGTTCTGTTATAGATCTTTTTCAAAAAATAAGGATCCGGTGTTGGTGCCACAACCATTACCCAATGCATATATTATGGGAAACGTCGAGTTTTTTCACGCAAAAAGTATAAAGGGAAGTTTGGATTTTCATTAGGGGGCAGGCAAAGCGAAATTCAGGGTGCATCCGAGGCACAGGTGGATTTCACTAGGGTCAGATACCTGCATGTACAAAATCCAGGATCCTTCGTGTTCAGGTTAATAATCCTCTAGACTACCATTGATGCTTCTAGAATCTTACATAAGAGGGTACCACCAGCCTAATTACTCGGAAGTGTGCGCCACAACATTTCAGGTTTGCACCACGCTGTCCCTCGCGTGCTCAATTTTTAGTCGAAAAATCACATTTCAGGGACCAACTTTGTCCAGTACAGCACTTTGTGGCTTGTAATTTTTTCCAAGTTTCTTCAGTGATCCGGCAGGAGGTCCACAAAGTCATGTTAATCTTCCGATTCCAACAACTTGCCAGTAACTACTAACATGCAATGCCATTCCCATCCATGCGGCCACCAGCAGAAATTCGGCCTTCAGTGACCATATCTTCTGTTATGCGAAAACAGGTAGAATTTCAATATTCCAGGTAATTCGAAAAATCTACAAAAGTCATCAATGGGAGAAATGGTTCTGGCTGAAACGTGGTTCTGGTGCTGGAAACCTACCATACCATCATGGGTGATATTACTTGCCCTACAATCATACAGCCAAAGTTACGGTGCATTCTGTAGGTATAAACAGCAAGCAACTTACCACTTTCAGTATCTGATGCTTCATCAAGTCTGGCAATTGCATCAAGTAATGACTGCTCTTGATCCTACAAGGACATCATTTGACACCATAATTATGGGATAACGTGCTATAAATAGCTTTTCTCACAGATTATTATTTTTCAGGAAAAAAAAGAATAAAACATTAACTCACTTTCAGCAACTTCCTTGCCTTTTCAATTTCATGCATATTTGGATTGGACAAAACCCTCTCCACCTGTGTTGGGAAAATTTCAACTGTGAAGGGAAAACAATCTGCAAGTGCCTTTTGAGATCTGACTTCTTGAACAAATCTATAATTACCTCTATCACAACATTTTCCGTGTTAGGTATATCAATGTGATCGATAATCCTAGTGATGCCATTTTGAGGTGGAGTGTAGTCCTTTACAGTTGTTGATACTGGGCCTCTCGCCCTGTTCGCACCTGCCATTCGACCATTGCTGGGCTGTCTCCTCAAAGAAGGACCAGAAGGAACCCAGCCATCCTGATTTATGACGCCATGATTATCAAGGTCCCATATAATATCTCCAGGAGCCATCTGTCAAAGGAATGGTTACCCATATTGATCAAATAATTAACATTATTTTTCATACATATCAAACATAGTAATAGAAATCCATAAATTTCCATCTCTAGATGCTTTTAGCAGTAAAATTTCAGGCCCCAAATCTGTAGAGATGTTCCGCCGTGGTACAAACAGTAAGCATATTTGTACTGCAGCAATTACAATTCCTTTCCTCGCGTTTAGTACACTCTAGGCTTATATTTTGGTATATGGCCAGGCGTGTCAATTCGTGTCAATCAACAGAGGCTAGCATATGTCAAAACCATTCAAAGAAAAAAAAAACTGATTATTGGTAGCCAAGAGCAGAGATGGAAAATATCTGCACTATGGAAGTATATATCCATAAAAGAAATCATTGCACAGCATAAAAAAGCAGCACACAAAGCCAAATATGAAGGATAAGGAAAAGGATATCAATAAAACACAAGTATTACAGTTCTTACATCACAAAGCCTGACTGACTCCCAAGTCTCGGCTTGTGTGCCCATGTCATAGACGAGAGCGTGTTCACCCTAAAAGGGATCAGGAGATTAGGAGGGTAGGTGAAGCTACTTGACATAGATGCATATCCACATCAAGGAGCGAATAGTAATGAATTTTTAAACCCACCGTCACGGGATTATAATTTGTTATGGTGGCCTCATAGAAGTTGTTGTCTTCTGGCCACTTTGTAAAAATTTTGCGGTTTACTAATGAACTTGGGTCTGCAAACTGTGGTGCCAATGGCATGGGCTGTACAAGTCAAGAAACCATCATAAAATTGTTCTCTAAGGTATGAATGATTGTGCATAATACTTTTACATACCGGTTTTGCTCTTCTGCCTCTTGCTGACAATGGGCCCCGTTTTGCAGATGGAACTGAGTGGAAAGGCATGACAGGGGATTGGAGATTTGCTGATTGCGCCGGAATCAATTGGGATGTTCGTGGCCTCTTTACAGACCCAGGTTCTGCATCATATAGAGCCCTGCCACCACGGTGCATACCACTTGGTGTTCCAGCACCTTGTCTCAACTCCCTGGAAAGTTTTTTGGTGCAAGCAGTTAAAAAAGGATTGCCTCATGATGAAGTAAAATATCACATGCTTTGAACACTGGAATGCTTTGCGGAAATACCTCATCCGACGGATAGCCCCATCTTCATTGACTTTGTTCAAAAGCTCCCTGTGCTCCTCATCAGAAACTCTCAATTCTTTCCTGAGTTCAGTAATCAAACTTTCTTTGTCCTGCACAGGAGCACAATTATTTTTTTTTCCTCGGCAAAAATACAAGGCCAAGATATGTACTCCTATCTGATTACTGAATGTAAACAAAAGTTCCATTTTGTTGCTTTACCCAAGAAATTGCATCAGATTGCACTTTGAATGCTCTGAGAACTCCAGTATATGCATCCTGCTCAACCTGATGTATCTGGTTCTCTAAGTCATCATGAGGCCTCATGAAATGGAGTGCCCCTACTGATGCCCGCCCATTCCCACTGAACGATCGTCCTCTTACTAATCCTATATGTTGTGGGGGAAGATCGTCATCAGTTCCTGACCAAGGAAGAGAAGTCAATACATAACTTATCACATCTGCAAAAAAAACACTTTTATGATCTCCCTTGACAAATAAATCTCTACAAAATAGTCCCTGGCAGACTTATCTATTGCCCTCTCTTTGTAACAGATAAACTCACATATTTTGCTGGACATGTGCACTACTTAGTACTTAGTAGGAACCTAGATACAAAATCATCTAAAGACCTCCTTCCATTATTCTAAAGCCAAAGTACATAACAATGCACGCTACGACAATTAAAATGAACGGCCATACAACCTTTATCCTCAATTACAAATTCATGACAATTTGCTAATAGTCTGTAAGTATACCATCTACGCATCTGTCGTACGGACGGAGGCCGCATACATAACCAAGACAAAATCATTACGGGACCCAAAAGCACGCGATTGCTCGCCAGAGAAGATAAATCGGAAAGTCAAGAAGTTCGATTTCGGGGAAAGTCACCGCTGGTATCGTAGTCGTATCCCGCCGCCTTCATATCCCCGCCGGGAACGATGAAACGGAGGAGACGTGGAAATCCGACGCGCTTCAGCCGGATCTGGACGCGCTGCCCGCCCGAGCTCGAATCCGGCGACCTGCGGGGCGTTTCGACGCCGAATCGGCCTGTTGTTAGGCTGGAGGAGGGTTGGGGAACGCGGCGGTCGAGGGGGCGGAGAGGTTAGGGTTCAAGGGGATCGGGGAAATTAGGATGTGTGTTTTCAGTTAGCCCCTTTGATAATTGGAGATTTACGTTGCAGTATGAAAACTAGTTGACTGGAGAAGTTAGGGGCCTTTCTGTGTTTGTGGCTTGTGGGCGTGACAGGCGCCTGTGTCCGTGGGAGGCGGGGTCAGGACGTGGACTGGAGATTTACGCGGTTGTGCGGTTTTATACCCGTGCGATGCGATGCCATTGCGTACGAGCTCGTGTCACGCGCAATGCAATAAAAATTGAACTCGTATTTTGATTCTTTTTAGTTTGGTCAAAATTTCCTTTTCTTCTCCTTCGAAAGTTTGGTCGGTCAAATTTCCTTGTCATTGCGTAGGAGTACTGGCCGGCGTATTTTCTACTACTCCTATCAACTTTTTTTTTCCTATCAGCGCGAATACTCTTTCAGAGGGTATCGCTATATTTGCTGGGAAATTCGGGCGAAAATCTTTTTTATTGAAAGTTCCAAACGATTTGACACGCCACGGATCGTTACTTTCGTTTGTGGCTAGCCCTGCGACGGCCCGGCGCAGCCCAGCAAGCATGGTCTTCAGCCCGTGTTGCAGTGCCCAGTGGGCCTTTACCAAGATACCTGTTCTTACGGAACTCGTAGCAATATAAAAAATCGGCCTGCTGGAACAGAGAAAGAAGAGCACCAAACCGGTGGTCCCCTCGCCCGCCGGCGAGAGCAGGCAACACGCTTCTGCGGCTATGGCACTCAACGCTCTGCAACCTACCCGTGACTCCGTGAGTGCCAGCCCGAGAGCCTTCTTTTCCCATCCTTTGTTTGCAACCCGCTGTGGTGGCGAACGGATCTATGGATTCTTGACCCCGAGTGCATATGACTCCGCCTCCGCGTCTCCCTCTGCTGTTCCTACGCGAGCGTGCGCGCTCACTGTCTGGCAGCCACCACGGCCATGGCATGGCGGTGGAACTACCAGTAGTGGGTCTGGAACCCGGCAGCAAACCGAGCGAGAGCACGTTCGCGTCTGCAGGCCTTGGCACCAGGCGGTCGCCCGGCAACGCACCGGCAGCGGCAGACATCACGCCACCAACGCCGCCCCCACTCACCCTACTCGCTCGTCTCCCGTGTCCTGGCTCCTGACCAAAGCAAAAGGCACGTCGACCTCACCTACGAGCGTGACTGCGTAAGCACTAACCATACGAGCGGCCGGCCGGGCTCGCGTGGAACGCGTCTGGGGAAGGGATGCGCAGGTAGGTGGAGTAAGGAGGACGCCAACCGGTCGCTGGCAGCCGCCGTCTTTCCATTCCTTGCGCCGGACGCGACCGCCGCCGCGTCGCGCCTTCGGTTCCACGGCTCGACCCTTTTTTCCGCAGGCTATATTGGCTCGCTCAAGTGCGGCCGTTTGGTCGACCGCGAAATTGAGCATGAATGCTTAATGGTTAATCAGTTTCGCCGAGATTTGCCTCCCAAAAGGCAATATCTCGCGTGATGTGACCAAAAACTTTATGATTAGAGGATGGTCGTGCGATGCAAGTTTCGTCCCGAACGGCTTCTCAACGCCCAGCGACCGGCGACCGGTGGAGATTATTGACGACAACTCACGAAGCAGTGCTCTACCATGTAGTATGCCACTAGGTTGTGTACTCCACTACTCCTGCACCACTCGATCGACCACGCAGAATATGTACGTGCCGTCGTTCGACTCAATGACTGATACGGTTCAGAATCAAGTAGGAAGGGAAAATGGAGGTGCAGTACACTGAAGGTCCGGTGCTAAGCTCGAAAACTATAGCACCCAAAGCCAACCAGGCACCGAATCAGGCTCCCCTGTCGTAGGTACAGCGGTTTTGGGGCACACGGTTTTGCTTAAACCAGCGACGGAGGCTCGTGCAGGAGGACGTAAGGCACAGAGTCATCGGCTGGTCTGTGCCAAAATTGACGGAGGGCTGAGGCTTGTTTCTTACTCCACCTCCGTACTTTTGATAAGTCGTTTTGGTTTGATACGAAAATGTTTTAAAAACGAAAAGTAAGAATAGAATGAGAACGTATTGAAAAAAAAACTTAAAAAATAAAAACGACTTAAAATTTAAAAAAATTTATGACTTATAATTTAAAACAAAGGAGTACTGTCCATCTCTTTGTCGACCCAGATGTTCATTTATCTCTGGTGGGAAGGAATCATCTGCGAGCCCTGACCAAGTAACCAGGAAGAGACATTTCACACCAGTGGTTGTGTCGCATGTCACAACGAGTTTCTGCTTCTTCATCTGTCTGTATAACTAGAAGAGTTTTCAACAAAAGAGATGTTACGTGTCCAAAGTACTTTAAGCTCTTCAATTAATTCAAGTTGTTTATTTTTAAAAATTGATATCGATCTCATTATTTTTGGTACCGGATTCATCATTTTAAGTACATTTGACTAAATATCTTCTTATTTTTAATTGTTAAATCTAATTAAATAAACAACTATGATTAACTATAAGGCATTGTAACATTTTTCATTCAACAAATAAGAAGAATAGGCATATCAGTGAAAAGGAGCGAGCAGAATTACTTTTACTGTGACGCTGTCCTTGGGGCCCTGGGACGTTCGTTCTCTTTTGTTTCTGGTGCGCGTCATGGAGTAGTGCTAGCGGGGGTATATTTTTGGCTGCCAAGGCAAAGCATCCTCTCTCTCTCTCTCTCTCTCTCTCTCTCTCGTCGTGCAAAACAGTTCATCCATTCCATCCTCTTCCCCGCCCAGAGACCTCGGACTCTTGTGCGAGCATAACCTCGAACGCTCGGCGCTGTGTTTCGCCGTTTCGCCCAGCTCTGAAGATATATCATGCTAGTGCTGGCTACAACAGAAATAACCCTAGTAGAGAAACCACTGGTTCTCGGACAGATGGGTGAGAAATCGGTAGCCTTGCGGGTTTCTTCGTGATATGCAGGTACACAACAGTTCACCTCCGCGTTCTTGCTCTCGTTCTGCTTCTGCACCTCTTCAGTATTTTCCTCGTAGTTCTTGTGCTGGTACATGCCATGCAGTTCGAGATTGGATGTAGGCTGCCTCCGGCCATTGTTCTGGCCCTTTTTTTTCGCATTAGATGGCACAGTAGTCTCCTTGTTTGTTTTGATCCTATTCACCATCACTTCAATAAGGGATTCGAATCTTTCTTCCCCAATGTCTGAAATTGTAAGTCCATCGATTCGTTTAGGTAAAAACAAAAGGAAAATGTTAAGGACATGCATCAAAGAAAGTGTAGTTGTTTGATCTGTCTCTTCTATTGGACAGTCATAGTTGCAGACTCTCCCTGTTCCTTCCCCTCTGTTTTTCCTCTCTCAGATACCCTTATCACGAATAGCAGATTCCCAGCTGCGTCGTTTTAGTCGGTGGTAAAGCTTCGTTGCATAATCAGATGTTACAACCAACCATAAATTGGAGAAAGCGAGAAGCTGCATATTGAACCACCACGCCTTACAACATTCTTGGGCCCTTGTGTTGTACTTCCTCCGGTCCAATGTGTTACTCCCTCCTTCCTAATAAAAATCTATTTTTAAGTTTTATAGACCACGACTTTGATAGTTGATTTTGAAAATTTTAAATAAATTTCATATTATAAATTATATATTTTATAAAAATATTTTTTGAATAATTTTAAAATACAAATACTAAAATTTTATATTTAATAAAATATATAAAAAATATTAGTTAAATTGTCAGTAAAAAAAATTAAAAATAATTTTTTTACTGAGACGAAGACGGAGGTAGTAGCGTTTTTTCATCCCAATAAAAAATTAGCAGACCAAATAAAAATCAATTTTGCCCCCTCATCAATGCCTCCCCTCCCATCACGAACGGTCAGAAACTCACTGGCCTTGGCTGCCTGCGCGCGTGAGGACACATGCCCGGATTTTTTGGAGGCGTCCGGAGCTGCGGACGCCGCTGCGCCGCCGCCTGCCGCCTGCCGCCCGCCGCCCCCCCCCCCCCCCCCCCCGGGCCCCG
>BCLF01000018.1:798352-854707 GCA_001602275.1 Zoysia japonica
GCCCCCCCCCCCCCCCCCCCCCCCCCCCTCCGGGGCCCGACGTGCAACAGCAGGGGGGCCCATGCGGCAGTGGGGCGGCGCACTGGACAGAGAGAGAAAGGAGACACGCGGTGGAAGCTTATAAGTGCTGAGGACTTGAGAAGCTGTAGATTTATTTTTCGTGGGTCTCACTTTACTTTCAAATGCTTACATTTGAAACAAATTCAAATCCCTCGAACGCCTGAACTATTTTATGTCCTTGGCTATTTGCAGTTATGTGACTGACCGCACCAGCACAACAAAGCTCGCCACCGTGCTGTTTGTTTGGCTGAGCGCTTGAGTTTCTCCATTTCCGGCCTGATGGGCAGGCCTCGAGGTGGAAAGGCCAGAAGACCGTCATCCCAAGCTACGAAGACGGAGGATGCCGATGCCGGCAGCGGCGACGACGAGGCCGTGATCCCAGCCTACAAGAGGAGGGGAAGGCCCCAGAGGCACTTCAAGGCCGATACTGACGAGGAAGATGATAATGATGACAACAAAGTCGAATCCATGGAGGACGGTGACGGGCCTGACGGCGCGAAACCGAGTGCGCCAAGTAACGGTGCGACGGTTGAGAACGGGGGGATGGGCAAGAAGAGGAGGCGGCGGCAATCGAAGCGCGGCTCGGATCCCGCGGCGGAGGAGAAAGATGATCAGCCGGTGAGGCAGGTCGGGTTCCGGCACCACGGCAGCCGGCGGAAGAGCACTCCGCGGCGAGCTGCAGAGGCAGGGGTGGAGGGCAAATAGGCTAGCGAGGTTCTGATGGGCTATCTGACGGACCAAGAATCTATGTCGATTTCTTCTCCTAGGCTTTGTTGTGTAGATCAAGCAACGAGGATTACGTTGATTTCCCTGGATTAGAATGAATACACTTCACAAACATGTGCTAGCGCCTGCGACCGTGAAAATGCTTATGACATGTTTGTTGATTGGCAGAAAGTTAAGGTTTAATATATCGGTAAGTTTTTTAGCTTGAAACGTTGGCAATGGAGTATTTGGACCTTTTTGTTAGCATGGATTTTGACGTCTCCGTTGATCAATCAGTTAGGCGCCCTCCAATTTTTTTATTTTAGTTTGTCCTACAAAATTGAACTATTTAATATGAATTTCTTGTATGGTTATTATGAAACTCTCCGGTTTTTCAAAGGAGACTTTAGTCTGTGGCAAAATACAAACATTTGTTTTCAAATTCTTGTCAATTTTGACTTTTTTACAAACTCTTTGACCATTCATCTTTTTTGAAATATTTTGACATACAGATATAAAAATATACATTCTCAAAGTATATACGATGACAAATCTTATGATGTTATTTGTACGTTAATCAACTAAATAATTTTAAAATTATAATTAGTCAAAGTATGAACAGTAAGAACCAAAATTGTAAGTATTTATAAACAAAGGTTTGTAATAGCTAGGCCAGCGTCAACCAGCTGAGCCTGACACATCAAAATATTGGGCCTCCTACTTGGGGCCGTACTGTTGAGTAGTGCCCAACCAGAAATTTGCCATGTCCACGTGATCTGGCCACCATCTGTACCGATTTTGACCAGCCAGGAAAATATTAAAGATGAACGAACCAATCCGTGCAGTTCCAATAATGCACGTGTTTCCGCCGACCAAATTGAGTGCCTGAGAACTGGCTTACAATCGGATTTTCGAACTGACCAAATACCGGCGGCCAAATACTACTCCTAATAGATACTGTTCTATAAAAGCACGTTCGTGCCTAGCGCGCGCAGTTCCAATCGCAACACGACGGCACAGTAGTGCAACGTGATGTGATTGTTACTAGCAGGAACAGTGTTTGCGGCGGGAACGTACTCGTACCGTACGTGGGGAGCTCGAGAACGTGGCTGGCGGGCTACGCGCAGCTCGCAGCCTCCAATCTCTTTTTTTTTTTAAGTCTGCACTCACATACTCACCTCTCAAAACACACCAAAACACTTCACGTACAATTTTACACATACAACTATACGAGTGCTTAACAACTGAGATCACGTCTTTCAAAAACCTTGTGGCTCCACGCGAGAGATCACATCTGAATATTATTAAACGGAACAACGTCCCTTGGTGAGAGGCCGAGTTGGATACCGCCGGCCCAATTCACGGGCCCGCGCACAGTCACAGGCACACAGTAACGCCGGCCCCCGGTCCCCTTCGCGTGGGGGCCCGGCACGGCGAGACGTGTGCGCCAGCGACCCAGCAGCTGCAGTCGCCCGCCCGGTTCGTTGGAGGAGTCGCATGTCAGTACGTCACTCCCGCCCGCGGGCGCCACCGTCCCAAAGAGGGAGCTCTGCATCTTGCTGCCTGCGCTGCTACGGCGCTCGTCCGCGCTGTCGCCGCGTCTCTGTAGTCGAGGGACAGATGAGCTAGGCAAGATTCGTGTGCCTGGCAGCGAGCGGTGGTGTAGACGACCTCACCCTCACCGGCGATGGGAAAGGAACCCCGCCACTTGCCGAGCACGGCGCCGGGGCATAGGGCTCGATGCGGTCTGCAGCGACGGCGCCCGCGACGGACTGGCGTCGTCCCAGAACAGAGGTCACCAGCTACTGCCGCCGCGGCGTGCCGTGCGACTTAGACGGTGGCCTTGCTTGGCGATTCGTCATGAGGGATTATTTGGAAGGGACACAGGCGAGCCGAGTGTGGTTAACTAGACCACGCGGAATGTAACCCTCTCCAAGTTCCACATGGATTTCCTGGCACCACCACCACCAACGAAGGCACGAGAGAGCGTGGAGGTCCAGGCGCGGGAAGAACCGGCCCGTTGTCGGAGACAAAACCGACTTCCGGGACCGAAGCATAGGAGGACACAGGCACACAGCTGCCAAAAACCTGTGTTTGATTTGTCGCCAATTCGCGGACACGGTGATGGCTAGTACAGTACCGCTTTCCTGCGCATGGCTTTTCTCTCGGAAATTCATCACCGAGCAGCCAAGCACATGGCCAGCTGAAAATTGGGTGTGTTTCCTCTTGCCTGAGTGAGAGCCAGACTAAAATCTGTTACTGCTTCACCTGCGTGTTTCTGTAATCACTGAGAACTGGTACACACGTTTCTTCAGATTCATTCAGTCGTTAGCGTACTGCATGGCGCTCATGCGAAACAACGGGCGTCAACTATTTTGATGAAGGACCCAACTCAACAGAACGATATATAAACTCGTACAGCTAATGCTAAACAACGATGGACACGTAAAAACATTACTGGAGCAGCGTTTCAAAGCCCTGAAGAGGCAACTGACATAAAATACTGCCCCTACCATCGATTCAGACAAATCAGTTTGAGCATTTTGAGGCAAAATCCAAACGCTCACGGCAGCAAACTTTTGAGGCCCTCAAAAAAGGAGCTGGCACGAAAGAGATTCTCCACCAATCCGAACACGCCAAGGCGATGCTCAGTCCCAGGGCTTGACCAGCGGTTAAACTAAAGGCAGGAGACGTCTTGTCGAGCTCAAAAGCACGAGAGCCATACAACCAACCACCCGTTTTGTTATGTGTCGCTGAAGACTGCTAATTGTACGTACTCCTACACAATTGTTTTCTTTGTTAGGGCTACGTGCACATGACAAGAGAAATCCGTGGCCTTTAAATAAAAAGAACCTGACGACAATTATAGTTTCAATCCTTGCAATTGAGAGTGAAAATGAAGGAAAAACTAACTTGCCCCATATATTCAGTGACAATAGAAAGTCCGATGATCACTTGGTTCTACCATGAAAAAAAAAATGACGGCCAACGTACATGTGTGCTATATCATAAAATACCTATCTTAATAACGTTCGACAAACATATACTCCTACCTTGTATACTCGTAAGAGGAAAAATAAATGATATGCAGTACAAATAGCAATCATAAGATGGCATATTTTAAGATCGTAGTATATAATTAGATAGGAGTACAATATATAGAACATGACGAAGACTCACATATAAAGGTCTTATAGTAAGAACTTAGTACTGTTATTTAACAAATAGAAGTATAGTTGTCTTGATATGGATGATAAAGTTCCATAAACATATACTTCGGTCTAAAAAAAATTGTCGACATGACTTTTAAAGTATAAATGTGACCCTTGTTATATATAAAATATTTAATAAAAAGTAGCATCGGTGCACTTTTAAGAAAGTATTTTTAAAACAAATTATTTCTAATTTTGTAACTTAATAAATTTAAAATTATTTCTAATTTATATTGGCAATGTTTGATTAAAACATTGCGTTCAAAACTACTATTTTTTTTAGATCGGAGTTGTAAGCGGGAAAAAAATTGAATCTTAGTTCTCATAGTAATCAAAGAGTATTTTTAGGAGATAAAATAAATTAAGTTATCTAAATATATATTTTCATTACATACAAAGGTTTTTAATTGTAGCATATATTTGCAAGACATAAAAGTAGAATAAATTTATAAGAACTTATTTTATATCTTTTGTAATAGTTCTATTGAATCTATAGCAAAAGTAAATTTGATTTAACAAAACAGTTACAGTTAATTTTTTTATATCTATGACATTGTCCATATGTACTAACACATACTCTCTCCATTCCTAAATTATTGTTTACCGTTGATTTTTAATATAATCTTTGACTATTCAACTTATCTATAAAAAATTAATTCAAATATGTAAAATTTTACTTTAATGATAAAGCAAATTATAATATATAAAATTTATAAAAAAATAAATATGACCATAGTAAAAATTTATGTTAAACCTGAAAAATCTAGAGCGATGGCACGGCAGTTCATGCCTGCTCTCGCCGAGTAGAAGCACGCTTCTACGTTGACCGGAGAAAAGATTTATTTCTCTTTTCTAATATCTACCGTTAGATTTTAATCTGACGGTTAATATTTTTTAAAGTGACGTGACGCAACGAGAGTTGAGAGAACGCTTGAGCTTTAACATATAAAGATTAGCCTTCCAATGAACATAATATGTAGAGTAGTTTCAATGCCCTTGAACACACTGTTCTGCTGGTAACCACTTATCTTCACTGATCAATTCACAAACACAACTGCTGTGTTGTCAAGTTCAGCGCTGGTGCATGTTTTGTTGCTACGAATAAACCAGATGTTAATTCGGGCATGTGGAATCTGACCAGAATAGTAAGGGGGCAGAGAATGCACATTCAGAGGATCTTGTCCGAGGAAGCCTAGATTGAAGTGGTACAATAGTACCTGTACGACACTATTTAACGGACTGAGAAAACGGAACAGAAGTGCATAAGAAACATGTCTAAAGTAAAATGTAACGAGAAAGCGCAGTGAGGTTGCTTGGATTCTACTGATACTGAAATTTCATCCAGCAAATTATTATGTTCGTATGTGATCTCATACTTTCTTGGTCTAAGATGATTGCGTCGGTTAACCGATTTTTAACCTAAATTTGTATAAAGTGAAAGCGTACACGCGTACATCCTAGTTCTAAATGCTAAACTGGAGGGCAGGCATGCTGTTTGTTGCACTTTTGAACTCTTTGGGGCAAAAAGTGCGAAGCTTCTAACCGTTAACTGATAGATAAGCCGGCTGTGTTTCATATAGGAGTACACTTTAGAAAGGCCTAGGCGTGTGCCATCCCGTGAATGATTACAGGTGCCGTTTCCACATGGTATTGGTACCCTTTCAAATTTTTTTCCTGGGTCCCTGATGTATGGATTGGATCTAATCATGAAAGGGCGTGTCTTGGCTAATAATGCTGTTTAGAATTATACACCGTGGGTTGGTTCTGAATTAAAAAGAAGTCACGCAATGCTTTTACCGAGGCAGCTTTTCACATGACATGTAGTTTGCTTTGTTATTTAGTAGTACTAGTAGAATAATCTTGATTACTATAGTTAACAAGTCCCCTCATGCCATGGGCAAAGCAGTTTTCTACCGTTAAGAAACTACTGCAGAATGCCATTGATCCGCGAATATTCTGCAGCCTTCATGTGTAGGGTCATCACATTTTCCATTTTAGATAACTCGTCTGATTTGTTAATGCTGTCTGCAAATCACTTGTTCTGCTTCTGCCGTGTGTTAACATTTTGTTGACCCAAATCACACAGGTTCCATCAATTACCTGAATTTGACCAAGGAAGACGCAGCTGCCGCAGACGCCTCGCTGGTCACAACGAGCGCCGCAGGAGGCCGCCGCCTGGACCTCTCTCACCACACGCTATTGCCGGCCTGCTGCATCATTTCAAGGTAATGCCAAGTGCCGCACGTTACGAAAACGTACTGGATTGAATAAACATGCTAATAATACTCTGTTTTTTGGGGTCTTTTGTTTCATAAGAGAATGGCAGGTTCAGGAGCTTCTTGTTGGATTTCTCGTACCCAGGGGCTTCATGCAGCGCGATGGATGCGTGGCCAGGCATCCAACCTGGTGACCGGATGCCGAGTGCTATCCAGTGGCAAGGGAATCACGAGCTTCGTCCTCACCGCAGTGCAGTTGCGGGATACGGCGATCATGCATGCATCGGCCCCGGTGGCTCGGTGGCAGGCGCGTCTATGCACCCTGCTGCCTTCGAGCTCCCGCCGGGCGGGTGTGTTGCAGGAGTCGCCACCACTGACTCCAGCTGTGCTCTCTCTCTTCTGTCAACTCAACCATGGGATACTAGTACCGCCCAAAGTGGCAGCCACCACCGGTCCCCAGCAATGTCCACGGCCACCAGCGCCTTCGAAGGCACCCCAGTGTCGCCCTCGGTCATGGTGAGCAGCTACACGGCGACCAGCATCTGGAGTGGCTCCCGGGTGCACGAGGGCGGCGCCAGGAACCTGCATCATCATCATCATCACTCGTCGCAGGAGGATGACTTGCACATGGTCCACCCAGCTGGCTCTGTCCGCCACGGCCACTTCTCAGGGGAGCTCGAGCTTGCGCTGCAGGGAAGCGGGCCGTCGAACCCGCCGCGAGTCGATCATGGCTCTGGCGGCCACTCCAGCAACGCAGTAAATTGGTCCCGTTAGGGCACGGACACTCTTCTGCACTGCTTCTGGTCACCCACGTCACGAGACATGGAGCGCTTGGGCGGCCCGATTTTGTGCGCCATGCCTTGCGTTTTTGGTTGTAGGGTGGAAAGGGAGTTCATTCCTAACCCGCAGATCGTGAATTCTCTTCCCGTACAGTCCATTGCGTCCACGAACTCGAACAAACACCTGATGATTTTATAGTTTTAGAACTGCGTAACCTGAGCTATTCAATTATGAACATGCTGTGTGACCTGTTATTATTTCTCGCGTAGCTTCTGTTACTCGCAAGTTGAGTTCAGTGACTACCACAGTAGTACTTTGATCGAGCATTGTGTCTCCAAGTGACCAGTTCTGACGTTTGAAAGGTACTCTAGCCCTGTTACTGTGGGACTGACGCAGATCATCATCACTCTGGCAGAAAATTCATCCGAATCAGTATTTGCGGTGGCCTGTCAGCATTGATGTTCATTCTTCTCTGAATCTGAGTACTTCTACTGCTACCTTCTTCTCATAAAAAAGATTAGATTATTTTTTTATTTTCAAAAAACACATGTGACCATTCATTTTATTCAAATTTTTTATGCAAATATAAAAACAAATAAGTCATGCTTATAGTATTTTTAATGATAAAACAATTCCAATAAAATAAATTATATTTTTACAATTTTTTTAATAAAATAAGTAATCAAACTTAAAATCTAAAAGTCAAAAAATAATTTTTTTCATGAGATAGAAAGAGTACGGAACTATACCTACGGCCTAAGGAACCTTCCGAACTTGTTCAGAGGTCGGGAGTCACTCCTATTCTCGTGAGTAGATTGGAAGGAGGCAGCACGTCGCCCTGCTTTTCGAGGTTGCCATACCGTGGGTAGCGTAAGCCTGCACGACGGTGAACAGCTTGGCGACAAGCAGAGAAATCCGGCGATGGAGAAGGAAAGACGGAAGGCGAAACAGGTCTTCTTTTGATGGGCTTTCCATTTTCCAGCCCGCCAGGCCCAACTAATCACGATGATGTGTTCATCTTCCTCCTCTCGACAGAGTATCAACGACATCTTAGTTTGTAAACAACAAATAGTGCAGTACTATTATGGTTGTTATTTTTCGCTATTCTACTTTTTTTTCCTCAACTGTATAGCGTGGACGGCCGATTTACATCAATGGTAATAGCAAGACATTTTACCTTTTGGATCTTTATTATAATACTGTAGATGCACAATGAATTTATCTTTGTCACTTCTACAGAGTATTATTTTTAATAGAAGGTGCATGCACCTAACCCAACAATAACCACTGTGCTGGACTGGGTTTTTTCTTCAGTTTTGATAAGTATTAGTTCAAGCATTAGTAGATGGTGCTAACAACTTTGACTGTGACAATAGAAGAAAATAAGTGCACTTATGTTGGGGGTAGTTGTTTGACTGTGATAAATATTTTGTATAGAATATATACTAGGTCACACAGCAGCCTGCTATACTGTGAAAGAAACAAAAGAAACATGTGGCTTGCTTTACCACTTGAGTTTTACAATCACCACGCCGTTGAATGTAAACTCTTACTCTTTCTTGATTTTGGCTTTCAAATACTTGATTCCCTTCCTTACCACATGTCCGGCAACTAAGTTGACATTCTTTGTAGGACCCTTCTTTGTATTGTTCAATAAAAAGGTAGAAATCAAGCAACGCCATGACTGTGATTGTTAACTTTTTAAAATTCAAGCAGATGAATGATTCAGATATGGAGCACTATATTATATTACGCTTGCTTTCACTTAAGGTAAAAGGAAAATAGTTATTTGGCCATGTTGGAGCAGTCATTGCTATGAGATAGTACTTTTTTCTGTACTTTGTCTGATGCTGAATGATACATCCATTTTTTTTTACAACTGAATTTTAAGTCTCGTATGATTTTTTTGCCCAGCTGCCTCTCAAGTCTCAGCACACATATCTCGGGATGGAGCTTCAGTTTGTTCCCCTATGTGTTTTTCTTCTGCTGTTTCTGAATTGGAATCAGTTTGGTCTGATTTTCTGGCGTTGTTCCCCTTGTTATGTTCTTTTGTGTGAAAAATACAAGAATCCAAAATTCATCTCTTTGAACCAGAGAGTTTTTGGACTGCAATCCCAGCGCACAAAATGCAGGAGCCAGTATTTGTGGGGTCCTCTAACCGTGAACCCTTTTAAGCAATTCTGTCACATGCATGACCCAGGGCCGCTGCGCGCTGGAACATCAACAAGCGATCAGAGACGCAGAATTCAGAATGCCTGGACCAGAGAAGTGCTCTGGTGAGTGGAATATATATCGATCTGTGAAACGGGGTGTCAGGTAACGGTTTGAATTCTACCTGGAAATGTTGTTGTATACTGTTCTCATGTTCTGGCTTGTGTTGACAGCCGTAGTTACATGCATGCCCATTCCAATCTGCAGAACAGTTTGGCCCATGTATGTGGGAAAAGCCAGTGGAAAAGTAGGGCCTTTTCATCTCCAGTGATAAAGAGCACCTCAGCTCCTGTACAGGTGAATCACTTGGCGATCGAGTGAGTGGTGGTGGCCTACATTTTCTAGGATGAATACTGCTAGTTGTATGCACTACCGGGGACCTCTTCAACGAACTCGTTTTTATCCTTCAGAAAGAAGAACTCGTCTTTGAACCAATGGTAGACATGCCAACGCTTTCAACTCTTCCTTGCATCACATACCTCAGCTAAATAAGATGCTGTCTACACATTTCCTTTAACCGCTCGATCCATTGTTCGTTGAATCGTTTCCTATCTGCTTTGTTGAAGTTTTAACTGATAAAACGTGGTACCAGCAGCAGGGACGAACATGTGACAGTATAATTTCTAGACTATGAATCGCTACCAAGGAATATGTTAGCTTCCTTTGTATTCCATAAAGTATGATGTACTGTATACTATATTATGACGTATTTTGCGAAGCTGACCTAGTTCCTGTTTCCTCGGCGTGAGGCAGGAGTTGACGTACGGCGTCTCTAATCCGGGTCGCATGTTGCGATTTCAGGAGGCCGGCTGTCTGTTCTTGACCCGTTTCATGTCTTTCCAGTCCAGGTGACATGAGCAGCAGCTAGCTATTGAAACAGGAAAAAATCAATTCTCTACATCAGGAATAACTACAGCCGCAGTGGGGCACACGAGTTGGCATCTCGAGATCGCCGATGTCAAGATGTCATGCATGGCATTAATTTCTTCGGAATTCATTCTCCTGCACGTCGGTTTCTGATCGCTCCATGCACTGCAGGAGAATACTTTAGCACGGCTCCATTCGCTCTGTGTGGCAAGTTCATCATGATAGTTATACTCCAGAATTCTCTCAAGTTCATGAAAGAGTTGAGTTGTTCACTCGAATACTCCATCCATCTTTTTTTAGATATATGACTTTGGCTTAGTCAAAATAAAACTAAGTAACGTGAAATATAAAATGATCAAAGAGAGTAGATCTGTATTTTCTTTATCAGACTGAAAATTGGATCCTTGCAGAGCTTCCGTTACATAGGAGATAACCTGAATTCATGTATCTTGAGCCACCATTTGAAATGCAGGAATTTCTTCATTCATGTATTTTTTTTCTGTAGAATTGAATTAATTTCTATAAATTTTTTGTAAAATTGTTGCTGTTCCAAACGGGCCTGAATTATGCGGAAATACTGCGGTTTCAAACTGATCCTTGGAAATGAAGTCCTGGGCAACTTGGAGCAACTACGGCGGGGCGAGATAGAATACGGATGCGGCCATGAAATTGTGGGAATGGTTCATTCAACAGACTGATTCTTTCGGGAGTTGGGACGGTATGCGTGCCTCGAGAGCCGCAACAGCACAGAGCATTCACATACAAACACCTCACCGATCTCTCTCTCTCTCTCTCTCTCTCTCTCTGATCCATGGCCAGGTGCAGAGGCAGCTCTCAGTTTTGGACCATGGCCAAGAGCAGAGGCGGTTCTTGTCGTAGCCCGTTCGCAGCTCGGTCAAACTGCATACGGTTATCGCTTTGTCCTGCTCTTTTCACTTCTCACCGTATCTTCTAGTCTAGGTGCCTTCTCTGATTAACTTTTCATATGCCCTTTTGCAACAACCCGTTGAATTCGGTGCCGACTGCTACTAGTACAGTAGAAAACATGTACTTATACTAGGAGTATTGTGCTGAACAAAGATTGACTTTCACCTCAACGATGAAAAAAATGGGAAGAGATTTCTGAAAGGATGTCTCTGCAACAGTCCCCATAAAAAAACATTTCTATAGTACTATATCTTGTGAAGAATATGCCTCTATACGTGACCGGCGTACCCTACACTCGCAGCTGTTCCGAATTCCAACAATTTGGAATTTTTTAAGAAGAAAATACGTTGGATATGCTTTACCAGAGGTCCAGGTGCGGCAAACACAAAATAAAGAAAACAGAGGGGATTTCAGTGCAAAAGGGCCGGGAGGAAATTAAAGGCGGCGGCGACGTCTTCTTCACCTGCTCTCTCTCCAGAAAGGCAAGGGGGTTAAGGCGAAGAAGCATGCGGAGGCGAGGAGAAAACCCGGGGCTGTTTCTAGCGTGTCATTAGATGCTGCAGCGAGCATGGAGCCAAACTGAAATTCTGTTTCGCCATCAATGGCTCGGCACCTTCCTTCCTCCACCTCACAGGAATCCATCCATGGACGCTGCACTCATCATCAGATCAGCAAGCGTTAGAGAGAGAGAGAGAGAAACTGATCGTGAAGAAGCAAGGAAAGGGCGCTAGCTAGAACACAACTGGTACTGGTTGTCGTAGTTTGTTAGCAGCAGTAGAGCGTCCAAGGGCCGTCACAAATGACTAGCGTCCTAGACGGATTGTGTCACGAGGTAGTTCGCGACGGTGGAGGGATAGAGGTGTGCCTTGGACGCTAGCCCCTCGAGTCAAAGCGTATTTAGGTATCGCCTGCACGCGTACCACCTCTCTAGCTATGTATGTATAGGAGACGAGGACCTTTCTCTCTCTCTCTCTCTGCGCGCTGTCTTCTTAGTCGGTGCCCGCCGGCCTCGCTCGCCGCCGCGCCTCCATCCGCCGCAGAGCGGTGATCGTGATCCATGGTGAGCAGCAAGAGCCTAAGGGAGCAGCAGCAGGAGATGAACATCTCCTTCGGGATGAACCACCACCACCATCAGCAGCATCCGCACCCGCCTCCTTCCTCGTCGTCGTCTTCCTCCATGCATGCAACTGCCGCCAGCTTCATGTAACTAAACCTTTCGACTTGATTCCTCCACCTCGTTTGTTTGCGCTGCTAGCTGTGTCTCGAATTCTTGAATTCCTTTCTCTCTTCTCTGAAACCAGCTGATGCGTTCTTGAATTCCTGATCGATCAACGATCGGTGTCTTGGAGTTCGATCTTGTTGCCATGCGCCTTGTCTGATCGTCTTCGATTTCTTGATTGACTGTTCCGACTTCCGATCGATCGGTTTTGGGCTTGTTGCTTTCATTTCAGTTCTTATGGAATTTTCCCCCGGGCAAATCCACTAGTTCGTCACTTCGTTGTAATCGCAAACAACGAAGGGGTTAGCGACCTCCGTGCAACGGATTCCTGCATGTTTGCGAATTTGATTTGTTGATGCAGAATTAATTCCTGCGCCTAGCTAGCTGTTTTTCCCTTGCATTGAATTTTGCATCCACTTGCCTTTTTTTTCCGGAAGGCCCGGAAAGTTTTCGTTTTTCTGAATTATGGTGGATCTTCTGATATTCCACAACAAAGCTATAGCAGCCCGTCTTTAAAAATTTGTGGAGTGATTATTAGACTCTGTGGATTTGATGAGACAGACCGGATTTGGTTCCCCTGCAGATTTCTTGTTGCTCTTTCCCTCTAAGAGCAAAAAAGCAGATGGTTACTGAACCTACTTCGCATTTGAAATTAGGTGGTTTTGTTATCAGAGCAGCCAGTAGACAGTTGAATTGCTAGGTGTGAATCAATAATAGATAGCGCACTAGTTAGTCTTTATTTAAAATCTCAGAACCAAGGGCTGGGCGCTGATTATAATTTTCGAAACAAGGACCGGAATATTTATTATAGGCCATGTAACTGATAAAAATTCCATCCCCCATATATATTTTAATTTGTTTTCAATGGACATAGCTTGCACACATGCTATTTCAGTAGCAGCCATATTTTCCAGGGTTTCCAAATAAATGCAACAGGCAATAGAAGATTCCATGTTAGTATTCTCCTTTTCCAATCCTATTCCTGCTGAGGTTGGACCAGGGACAATACATCATAGGCTTACTAGTAGCTTATAGCAGCATGATTTCATGATGATGTGTGACGACGTGCCTCGTCTCAGTGTCCTAAAATCTTGTGCTCTGAAGAGCTTTATAAATATTACTCCTAATACTACTGCATCACAGTTATTACAGCGTTGTTTTATTTCTGTTGCACGATCAGGACTAGCAGCAAGGAGGCGTCAGGAGCTTATGACCACCTCGGCGAGCTGGACCAGGCGTTGTTCATGTACCTGGATCACGGCAGCCATGACTCCTCGCACCAGGAACAAAGGCGTAAGTCATGGCTTCTCGCACACTACAGTTCATGCATCCCTGACCAAATTTCAGCTGCAGTTTCTGTGTTTTCCCCCTCCAGCTCTGCAGGGTCAAACGCATCCAAGCTGTGGCTGATCACAGCCACAGCAGTAGACTAGCGTCGTGTAGCAGTTACTGGCGTTTTTTTTGGCTTCATTTAGTAGCAGAAGTAGTGCAGCGTAGCTAGGCCCGGAAACGTATGCGATGAGAGGATTCCTCTGATCCTCTCGATCGGTGCAGAGAAGCGCACCCTTTTCTAGGTCCGGGGTGGTGCTCTTCTGATCAGGCATGTGAGGTGATCAAGCCGACGACGACGATATGGCCGGCCGGCAGATTCTCAGGTACTCCTACTCCATTTGACTGGCGTCTGCAGCAAATCTGCTCAACCGCTGTGGAGGAGGACCAGGGAATCAACCGGCCGGCCGGGAAGAAGGACATACATGGTCCTTCCTGCTAGCTCAATGTCCATGCATGAAGCCGACATGGCCTCTCTCTTTCTAGCTAACTTTTGCATTTTTGTTTCTTTGCTTCTCCTTTCTCTCTCTCCTCCATATGCATCTCATCTTCTCCTACCTCTGGCCGGACTGTGACATGTAACGGACTGCTCTCAATGATTTCCTCGCGATCGAGCTGCATGTGCCCCGCGCCAGGACAGTACACGCAGAGGGGATGATCCATCTCCAGCCAGTACCCTAGACTGACTCTCTCTCTCTCTCTCTCTCTCTCTCTCTCTCTCTCTCTCTCATGCATCTCTCTGGCATCTTTAGGGGTACGTACTTGTTTGACTCTATCCTATCCATTGCTTTTGCTGTTTCGGTTCCAGTACAAGCACGCCATAGCTGTGCGATCGAGTCCCAGCTTTCTCGTGCCACTGGCTGCACTACTGGCGCTGCTGCATGCCGAGTTAAGAGTACACTGCCATGATTGGACTGTTGTTCCTGCGGCTTGCAACACAACACACACCCTTTCAAGCTCTTTTCTTCTCCATAGTTGTTGATCAGTAGCTAGAGGATATATGTATGTCTGTGCGCGCATTGCCCCCCCCNCCCCCCCCCCCCCCCCCCCTTCTCTCTGTATCTCAGTAGGCAGACGATCTCAGATACTCATCAGGCCTAAGTTGTGTTCCTTGTCTTGTTCATGGATGCAGAGACACTCAACATATTCCCTTCCCAGCCCATGCATGTGGAGCCGTCGCCGAAGGTACAGCAACCGCATATCTCACATTTGCTCTTGCAAGCACTCATTGTTTTCTTTTTCAGATGCAGTACTAGCAGGCATGATTGGTGTTTAATTATTTTGTTTGTTTTGATTTTGTGTTTCTGATCTGATTGGTAGGGGGAGATCAGTTTAGTTCTGTCGCCGGCGCAGGTGGGATCCAAGCAGACTAGGTCGCCAGACCATCTCCATCACCATCAGCAGCAGCAAGCTGCCATGGAGGAGTTGGCAGGGAGCAGGAGGCAGGATCACCACCACCTGCAGCACCAACCCTTTGCTGCTGCCGCTGGTGGTGGTGGTGGTGATCAGGCTACAGCAGCCGGGATCAAGGATGTGAAGCCGGTGACCAAGGTGAGTAGTTTATTCTTAACTCCAAATCAGTGCTCAGATCCATGCTTTCTCAACTTTGGTGTTTCTGTTTTACATGGGTGTTATTTTATTCTCTGTTTTTTTTTATTTTTTTCTCTCCTAAACTTGGTCTCAAATTTTCAATCTCTTGATGATTGTAGAAGGAGCACAAGAGGGGTGCATCAACCGGTGAACGAGACCCAAAAGTAATAGATTATGATGATAAACGTACAATTCCTATTGTATGAAAAATAATATTGTGTTGACTGTTTATGCATGATGCTTATTAACATGCAGACATTGAGAAGGCTTGCTCAGAACAGGGAGGCAGCAAGGAAAAGCAGGTTAAGGAAGAAGGTGAGGTGAAATGGTAGCTAAGTACAGCAAGATGTAAACAAAAAAAAATCAAATCAAAGTTATTTCAAGAAAAAAAAATCAAAATCAAACGTTTCAAGTTGTCAAAATAATTGTGTTGCATACTTGTATTCCAGTTAATGTGGATTAATTGTAGTACTTCAATTTGACAGGCTTACATCCAGCAGCTGGAGTCCAGCAGGATCAAGCTTGCTCAGCTCGAACAAGAACTGCACACTGCACGAGCTCAGGTAAAAACGAAAAAGTTGTGAAACACATTGCACGTATCATCAGCCATTTTTCCAGTCTGCAATTCTGCATGCACTTTGTATCTGAAGAAATGAATTTACTGCAGGGGGTTTTCTACCCCGCCAGCGGCCTCCTCGCCGACCAAGGCGTCGCCGGCAAGGGCATCCCCGTTGGTGGCATCGACGGCCTCAGCTCAGGTACGGCGCGCACACCCCTCCAGCAAATCTCCATGAATTGCATGGACCTGTTCTCGGTGATGACGGATCGATTTCGCATGATGCTACGCAGAGGCGGCGATGTTCGACGTGGAGTACGGGCGGTGGCAGGAGGAGCACTACCGCCTGATGTACGAGCTGCGGGCGGCGCTGCAGCAGCACCTGGCGGAGGGGGAGCTGCAGATGTACGTGGAAAGCTGCCTGGCCCACCACGACGAGATGATGGGCATCAAGGACGCCGTCATCAAGGGCGACGTTTTCCACCTCATCTCCGGCGTCTGGAGGAGCCCCGCCGAGCGCTGCTTCCTCTGGCTCGGCGGCTTCCGCCCGTCCGAGGTCATCAAGGTGCGTGCGCACGTGCCTGTCGTGCTAATACTTCCGCATGCGTTATTATCTTTCCACACAGCTGGTTGCTGGGGCTTCTTGCGTGTATCATGAACGCCCATGCCGAGTAATTATCATTAGCGTTAGATAACTCAATGCAAAATGATCGTCAGATAAATCTTGATGACGTGATTAAATGATAGGCATTGCTCCTTCGTTGCAGAATAAAGATATGACCAAATAATTGTTGCTTCATGTGAAACAAAGAGGAATAATTTTGCTTAATATTTATAATATCCTTTTTGCAAAGGCTAGTTAAGAAAAGGGAATGGAAATCAAGTATAATTAAAAAATGTGTTGCAAAAATTACATTGCATATATAGAAGACTAAAAATATATCATTTTCAGGGGAAATATTGTGCATTCCTAAATAGCCCCGATTGTTTTAGTTCTTTTCTAATGCGTACAGATTTTTATTCCATTAGTGATATGGATGCTACTGAAATTGGAGTGTTGCATGTGTCGCTCGGAAAAATATTTTTTGGCTGAATAAAAAACTAAAAAAATAACTAAAGTTTCTTGCTTTCTGTTGATCTGGTCCTTAGGTAAGCAATGCGTACGTACATTAAATTAGTAGTAGCATGATTAATCATGTAAAAACGTTATTGTCATTTAGGAGTATCTAGTACAGCATCTTTCGCACGATTGTGACACATGCGCTTCTCGAGCTTGGTTCTTGGTCATGTCACGCGGCAGCATTCAAGCTGGGCAAAACGGGGAGTTGGTACGTAGACTTCTGCGTGCCCTATACCAAGCGGTTAGAATACTAGCCCATGGGCATTTCGGCAGCGCACGGCATGACGACTGCAGCTGCCCTCCGGTTGCCGGCAACGGGGAGGGGCAGCCTCACCTTCGCCGGGCGTGCTGAATGAAAGCTTCCTCCCATGGAAGCCGGCGGCCGGCCGGCCGGGCGATCTCGGCTGCATTGAATGGCCTGGACCCTCGTCGATCTCTGTCGAGATCGTGACCCGTGCAGGCATGCTCCGTCATATGAGCGATGCACTCATATGGATCGATCTAGGTGTGAATTTTTTTGTAGGCATATTGAAGACGGAGATGAGGAACATCCGTTCTGTCTCTCTCCTTGTGGAAATGAGGACTAGTGATCATTTTTGGGCCATAGCTGTCTGTTGAAGTAGTAGTTGTACGTACTACGTAGAAGGGGCATGGATTAAAAAAATAAATACCATTTTCATCCTTAAAAATGAAATCTATATATCATTAAAAAAAATTAGCGCTACAATATGGAGGGAGTAATTACTTTAAAAAATGGAGAGAGAGAGAGAGAGTAACATATAGACCTTACAAGTGCATGGAATTATCTGTAAGTTATACAGTCCTTAAAAATGAACTAGTATTATTCATGAATGTGTTTCACAAATGCCCTCTCATCGTCCTCGTCCCATCTGTATGCATTGCATGCTCCTGGTCACGTACACATGACGATCGAATTGCTCTTCACAGATGCTGCTTAGCCACGTGGAGCCCCTGACGGAGCAGCAGATCGTCGGCGTGTACGGCCTGCAGCAGTCGGCGCTGGAGACGGAGGAGGCGCTGAGCCAAGGCCTGGACACGCTGTACCAGTCCCTCTCCGACACCGTCGTCTCCGACGCGCTGAGCTGCCCCTCCAACGTGGCCAACTACATGGGCCAGATGGCCGCCGCCATGAACAAGCTCTCCACGCTCGAGGGCTTCGTCCGACAGGTAACTACGGCACATCGTATCCCATTGCTTCAGTAAAACAGTATTGCTGCTAATATACTCTTGACTCTTCCTAATCTGCTGTCCCTGTAATGGGTTAGTTAGAGCTGCAACCAACACAACCACGCACGCATCGATCCATCACTTAAATCATTTAAGTAATCGTTCGTTAGTTGAAGCAAGGTACATTGGATGGTGGAGGGTTCACCTACTTGATCAGATCGACACTGAATGATTTGATTACTAGCTAGCTAGTCAGACGATTAGAAAACTGTGAACATGTACTGGCAAATGGCAATAAGCATATGGACACCGGGTGCCGGCCGGCAGGGCAGATGCTTGGATTAGGTTTTTCTCGAGATTAAAAAGCACCCGAGTGTCGCCATCCCCGAAACGGAGAACCGGTCCGGCGTCGACGATGGCGACGTCGGACTTGCTTGATTGGTTGTTAGAAGGATAATAAGACAGCGAACTGCCCGCGTGTGCTAGCTGAACTTTCCATGTTTGGGTAGATAGACTTGATGTGCGCATTGTTTAGGGCGCCCTTCACCTGCCCCATGGCGGCGACAAACGGGATACGTCTGTTGATGTTCACAGCTCGTGCAGGATGGCAAAGTAATATTTGTGGGTTTTATTAGTTAGGCGGTGGAAATAAAAATTATAGTGCTCGCTGATTCCAGAGTGACGGCTGCAAAACGTAAATGCCTGTGATGCTTGTCGTATTTGTTCTGTATTTGGCTTCTCTGATAGTCCCTCTGTTTTTGGTTTGTTGTTGTTAATAATTTTAATTTAAACATAAACTAGATTCATTATTCTAATGATAACAATTTTAAAACGGAGCGAGCACACATTTTCATTATGCTATTTACTGGTGCTGCACGCAGGCTGAGAACCTGAGACAGCAGACGCTGCACCGGCTCCACCAGATCCTGACGACGCGGCAGATGGCGCGGTCGCTGCTGTCCGTGTCCGACTACTTCCACCGCCTCCGCACGCTGAGCTCGCTCTGGATCACCCGCCCCAGGGCGCCGCAGGACTAGCCGCCGCGGCGGAGACACACCTATCTAACCGCGCGCCGCCGTCGACCTGCCGCTGCTCGTCGCGAACTGAAGGCGCACGCACGCATGCGTCCATGCACGCGCCGAGCTAGGCGTACGTGCATGGACGCATGCTTGGCGTTCGTTCGTCAGTTCGATCAGGAAGAGTAACACAGACCAGATCGATCTGCACCAGGCAGTTAGTACTAGTGCCTAGAGAGAGGGAGAGCGACAGTGAGAGAGATGATCGAGGAATCGAAGAGTGTTCTGATTAACTAAGCGACTGTCGTGGCTGCGCGCTGGTAGTACCGTTATTAGCTAGGGATATTGATCAGTTGGTCATTGGACGATCCGCTGATTGATGATGATCTTAGTTAATTATCTTGCTTATTATCACCGGATAAATGCTAGCTAGCATTCCGATGAAGTTGATGTTTGATGCATTATTTAGCTTACGGAACAAACTAGCGTCGTCATCAGTCGAAACTGCGAATTGCGTAGCTCGGCTGATCGACGATATCTCGATCGAGAATTGATGATGATCCCGCCAACGTGTAGCAAATTTCTGCACACTTCTGACGAGATCCAAACGTTGCGGCTGAGATTTTCCCTTCTGTACAGCGCTTGAGGGAGCAATCTCCTCCGTCCCTCCCGAGATGGACTGTGTGACAACTGACCATTGCGCAAAGGCTAAAATACTAGAAAACGGATGGGCTTTTGTCTTTGCTTTGTCTTTGGAGGGCCGTTGAAAGAGGGTACAGATTTGTCGACCTGCACGTAATCCAGCCCAAGCCGTACGGTGTGGGCTTGCAAGAGAGATACTAAACAGAAGAAATGGCCCATTTTATATCAATTTCAGAATAATGATCCGATCCGCTATTACCGACTCTTATACGGAGTATACCTATACATATAGATGGAACATAAAAGTCATTGACTTCTATCTCTGCAACCATGTTGCGCCACACCATCAATAAATCGCATTTTATTTTTTACTGCATATTATTCATTGCTATATAAAAATAATTAGTTGAATACCATCCTACTTTAGTAAAATATGATCGGATTAGTGTATGAGCCTTTTTAAAGCAATTGTAAACTATGAACTGTAGCTCATAATCTCTATACCATTTTATGGCTTCCACTTTTAAAGAAAATCAGATGCATTATACAAATTCCGTGGCACCGCACAGGGCTATCAACTGACTAGTCTTCCTCATTATGAGGGATTCTCTCATTTTCCTTTTGTTTGATAGCAAATTCTCAACGGCAAGCAAGCACATATATTTGCGGTTCTGATCTCTTTAGAAAGGAATGAGAATTAGGAGAGCGCGTGGATTAGAGGTCTCTGATTCCGAAAAATCTCGGTGGAAATGGAGGACGACCGCTCTACAACTAGCAAACACGTTGGACCAGATAATTAAAACTTGAAATGGATTGAGGTCGTGATGAAAGTGAAGGTTGATGCATGCCTCTATCTCTTGCGGAATATCTGGATCCATTCTGAATGATAAATGACTCGTTATAATCGAGCTTTATTTGTTGCCCTTACTAGATCTGGCCACTGAATGAAACATAACGAACACGACGGGCGAGAAAATTATTCAGGTACAGTACACGGCGATGGAAGTGGAACTTATTAAATCCGGAGACGCGCGGACGAGCTGATCTTGACCAGTTGCATGCGTGCCAATCAACAACCAGGCATGGGCGTGGATCTCTATCTCTTGAGGAACTTCTCGATCCAGTAGCTGGACTGCTTGCGGTAGCGCTTGAGGCCGTTGAGACGGTCGATGAAGATGAGGCCGAAGCGGTCCAGGTAGCCGTCGCCCCACTCGAAGCAGTCCATGAACGTCCACGTGAAGTAGCCCTTCACCTTCACCCCGTTCCGGATCGCGTGGTTGATGAACTGCAGGTGCTTGGAGTGGAACGAGATGCGGTGGCCGTCCTTGAGCGCGTCCTTGAGCGGGATGCTCGCGTTGTTCTCCTCGGCGATGCCTGCGTGCACAGGCCACAGGGCCGTTAGTACTCCTCTGTCCTCGTCATGCTTGCTGCCATGATCATCGACTCATAGAAGCTGCAACGACAAGAGTTAAGCGATTACCGTTCTCTGTGACGTAGAGGATCGGCTGGTTGTACCGCCGGCTGGTATAGAGCAGGAGCTCGCGGAGTCCTGCCGGAGAGTTGAAGAAGATGGGCACGAACTCCGGCTCGCCGACGGGCACGCCGTTGCGGTACCCGGACGTGTTGGCGCGGATGTCGCCGCTGTACGACTGCTCGAGCCCGTTCGTCGGCGGCGCGCTGCTGGTGAAGTAGGTGGTGTAGTAGTTGACGCCGAGGAAGTCGTAGGAGCCCTTCACCAGCTTCGCCTGCTCGGCGGTGAACGTCGGCAGCCGCGCGCCGAGGTAGCTTCGCATGGTGCCCGGGTACTCGCCGTGCACGATGGGGTCCAGGTACCAGCCCAGCATGTAGTCCAGGCTGCGCTGCACGGCGCGCCGGTCGGCGGCCGTGTTGGTGGTGGGCACGAACCAGTGCGACACCACCGTGATGCCGATCTTCCCGCGCTGCGTCGCCTGGTACTTGGCGCGGTACAGCCGCACGGCCTCCGCGTGGGCGAGGATGATGTTGTGCGTCACGATGTACGGCTCCCGCGCCGAGTCGCCGCCGGTGCAGGACTTGGAGACGTACGGCGAGCACCGGCCCGGCGCGAACTTGCCGGCGTCGTAGCCCTGCTGGGCGTACGTCCACGGCTCGTTGAACGTCGTCCAGTCCTTGACACGGTCGCCGAACTCGCGGAAGCAAACGTCCGCGAAGTCCGCGTAATCCTTGCTGCGAACGCAACGTAGCCGTTTCTGATTATAGACTGATGACGCGTCGGACGGCATATAATCGTGCAACTGAGTAGTTAATCGGGCGATGGAATGTATTAGTGCGTACATGATGTTCTCGCTGAGGAAGCCTCCGTACTTGGACTCCAGGGCCTGGGGCGTGTCCCAGTGGAAGATTGTGACAAATGGCTTGAGCCCTACGGCGATCAAGAATATTTTAGTTGTTTTAAGAGACGTGTCAATGTTATAATTCCTAATGTTGCCTGCATGATGGATCGATAGTTACCGTTGGCTATAAGCTCATTGATAAGGTTGTTGTAGAAAGCCACTCCTTCCTTGTTGATTCCTCCGCTCAGGGAACCATCTGAATGCGCAGCAAGCACACTTGATGATCACACAACACGAGATAAAAAAAAGAAAAATCTTCGTGAGTCAGTACTCACTTGGTAGGATCCTGGTCCAAGCGATGGAGAACCGGAAGGCATCCAAGTTCATGGCCTTCAGTAGCTTCACATCATCCTGCAACCAGGGGATAACATATTACAGTTACAGCCAGTATCATACATATCTAGTTCGACACAGCATTTTCAGAATTCTCAGGATGTATAGGATGGGGCCAGCAGTTTGCAGTTTCAGTCACCTTGTATCGATGGTAAAAGTCTAATGCCACATCGCCAGTGTCATTATTCAAAATTTTACCTGCGAATAAAGATCATACTAATATATCAGTACTCTTTTGTCAGTCCGATACCGTTCGGTCACTACGTTTTCATCTCGCGCAGACGTGTATGGGCCGGGAAACCCAATCATCCAGAGTTTTCAGACCTGGGATGTGAGTGTAGGTGTCCCAGATGCTAACACCTTTGCCTCCTTCCTTGTAAGCGCCCTCGTACTGCGAAGCGATGGGAACGTCAGCACGAACCCGTTCAGAGCAGCTTCAGCCACAACTGAAGCACACGCAAGAAGCATTACTCTACCTGATAGGACGCGGAGCCGGTGCCGAAGAGGAAGTCCTCGGGGAAGCTGTGCCTGCCGAACGCCGCGTCCGCGCCGTCCCAGACGAGCGCCGCGAGGAACAGCGCGGAAAGAAGTACCCGGGCCGTCGTCGACGCTCCGGTTCCGGTACCCATTCCACCGGAAGTCAGGACGAGTACCTGGAACTGGAATGGAGATGAACTGACCGGCGCCGCGACGCACTTGCAGGTTTCCGGGAACTTTTTATAGGGGGAGGGGACTGAACGAGAGGAGGATCGATGGTCCTACAGCCACCCCGTCGTTTACGATTTTTGCGTCGCAAAAACAATCCGGTACCGTTGGCCGCATCAATCAGGACACTGCGATTGTTATTTATTTCATTTTTTGAGAGGAGATAAGTGTTGCTACGTGTGTGTGCCAGTGCACATCTAGACAGACACAGGAGTCAGTCTCATTGTCCCGGGACCGATCGATCTGTGAGGTGCTAGTCCAATCAAGGATTCAACGGGTGTTGTTTACTCGCATGCGAAGCACGTTCCATGAACGCTGCGTCCTGTGTCTCTGTTTACCATTACATGCGCACCGGTCCCTCCGCTGTTCCTCTCCGAACGCTACAGGCGACCTAACGCTGGCGGTCCTGCACTCCGGCGCCTCGATGCATGCGTGTGGAGGACCAGCGCCCGCCCCGGCAACATGCATGGTCCGTCGATCGGCGATCGGATCTGCCTGCACCTGTCCAAATGATCGCTGGGAAGGGACAAGATCGGTGTTTGCCGTTTTTGTATCGGATAGATTTTGATGCGGTGGTTCAGATTTGCGCCTCCAGGGAGTTACCCGCGGATGGCCATGCTCATCATCACAGAGATATTTGGGCATCGGAGGGACCGTGAAGAGAGATGGACATACCAGTTCAGAAGGGGTAAAAGTTACTCCATACTTTACTCCCGCAACTATCATGGACGACTGATTTTTCTCCCTCCCCTTGAAAGGATAAGCTACTCGCATTAGACTGCATAGACTGTTGGGAGAAGGCTGATAGTCGAGCTCTCTATATAATAGAAAGCCACCTATTAGCCTCCCGGTAGTCGGTGCAGTGAACTGCTGAGAAACTTTGTTTGATTATAAAGATAGGTAGGATGATTCTCAACTTTTAATACGCTTTGTTTTACCATATCTAGTGGTTCGGACAATTTTCGTTGGCGTTGCGTCCAGTCATGTTTCCAACATGGATGTGGTCTTCGAGTCAGTTCGCTAGATTTTAGCGCAGAATAATACTATATTTCTTGGAAATATTTCTATGAAGACAAAAAAAAAATGAATAGTACTACCCACAACCAGGTAAGCTATGGACCATGCCTAACGGGCACAGCTAGGTTTTAATCCAACAACTGCAGGGGATTGGGGTAACAACACCGCTGCCAGTTCACATCCTCTCCCGTAGAGAAGAGAACGTAGGGAGGCACTGTAGCTCGAAATTTGGACTGGGTACCAGTTAGATACAGGATTTGATGAACAATAAAATGATGTAAGTATTTAATTAACAGTATCAGATCAATAGTAAACCGCTATATTGTTAACGCAGAGAGCTGTTCACCTCCTCTATTTTTACTGTAGCAACTGCTATCTGCATTTTACTCACTACAGCAGACAAGTTGGATCCCACCGCTGCATAGTGGGCGGCGCTCCCCCTTGGCCAGGGCGAAAGTCCTTCCAAGTGCGGTGTGCTCCCATGCTCGAGGCTCATCGTGTACGTGGGAGCAGGATGATACCTAGGAGTTCAACGAAAGGCGGTCGGTGATGACGATGGACATACATGTTCAAAAAGCTCAACCAGGAATGCCACATGATGGCAAAGAATTGACGAGGAACTGCGAAGTTAGACATGGAGGTGGTGATGCTAAAGACAATTTTGAGATGACGGTGAAGAGTGCGTGGAGTATGTTTTTTGAGAGGGGTATGAAAGCGGAAGTCATGTGCTCCAACAGTTGGGGAAAAGCTAAAGGTTGGGGTGATGACATGTGTGGCCTAGGCGTCATTGACTGAAGGGTAGAGATAAAGAGAGGGTAGGATGCTGCTGCAGAGCTAGAAGGATGGGGTGAAATGGACACTTTTTTGTCGCCCGGGCTGCCTCAGCACTGCATCCATGTATTTTTATTTTTTTTTGAGAATAGCACTACATCCATGTTGGAAAGGTGACTAGGCATAATGTTGACGAAAACCATTGCTGAAATTATTCGAGGAGGTAAAATAAATGGCAACTCTTCTGGTTTTAAAATATGATACTATCTACTTTTAATATTAAATTTGATCATTCATTTTATTAAAAAAATAAGAAATATCATAAATTTTGTTATAATTTATTTTATAGATTTGAATAAAAATTTGAAAAGATAAGTGATCAAAGTTGATGTAAGTAATCAATATACCGGTGAGAGTATAAAAAGTTGATAGAGCTGTCTTACCGGATTTCACAGGTTAGGAATAAAAATTGGACAACTGTGGTGGGAGTCAAACTGGGCTGCTTCGTTGAGAAGATTAGGCCATGCCCAACAGAAAGGCTCACTCGTAACACAACACGGTCCATATATGAGCTCGGCCCGTTTGGTTCCCAAGTTGACAAGGCCGAGGCTCAGTCGAAAACCCAGAGCTCGTTCTCCTAAAAAGCCGGGGAGCAACAGCAGTCAACGGCAAGACATTCCTGTGTCACCATTCCCAATAAAGCACTGGACCTCTCTCTCTCTAAAAGAAAAATAAAATAAGCACCGGACCTTCATCCTGGAGACGCACAACCACATCACAGAACGAGGCAAAAGAGATCGTGGGCCGTGGTGGTGGAATCGACGAAAAGCGAAGGTCCATGGAACAGACTTCGCCCTTTGGATTGCAGCACAGACTCTCAGTTTTTACAGCAGCAGGCTAGTTTGCGACAGCAAAAGACAGGCACCAGCTACGTCGACTTCTTTTTGGCGTCGAACTCACAGCAACTTCCTGCTGGCGCATGCGCGCGTTTGCTGGAGGACCACCCCGGCGAAAGGCGCCACGGAAAAGAAGCCGCGCGACATCGTCCTCCCTCGCCTTGGAACTGCCCCGTGGCGGCATCCGCGCTCGCGATGCATGCGCGGTGCCGGGCCCGGCACGGCGCGTCGCCAGCCACCGCCACCGCCGCGACGGAGCCAACCAACTGCTGCGGTGCGTGCCTTTGCTCGTGGTGCACCACGCGATGCGGCACAGCTGCACATCGCCTGTCGATCGATCACCTCGGGCTGGTTTCCTGCTCGGCCGGGCATCCGCCGCTTCATTTGCTCGACCGCACGATGCGTCGTGCGTGCGTGCAGTCCAGGCAGGGCTGCGGGCGATGGATACGTACTCTGGTCACTGACTCGGTTCACGCGCGGTTTCACTGTTCCAGGCGGCTATCGACTGTTCGTCGCCCGCTGCGCACCGTTCTTGTACCAAAGACTCATATAAAAATTGTTTGGTACTCCTACCTGGACCTAGTATGAATGAAGGAAAGAGGAGCAAGTTAACCTAACCGCCGGCCTAAACCACCCATGAAAAGACTAGGGCTTCACATGCAATTGCTTCTACGCATAATTTTAGGGATAAGCCGTCTTCTAGTAACTCTTTTACCAGCTTGGCCAAGACAAACATTTCTAGCTACGCCTATCCCACCCGTGAACTGTTACACAAAATAGAAACAGAAATATAAAAATCATTATTCCTACAATCCTGCCTCCAGACAACTGAATCGCACATAACACAAGAACAGAGGGATGATTAAATCCACCGGATGCCATTTGGCCATAGCATGTCTGCATGGATTAAACAAACACCACGGCATGCAGGGGAACATACATGCTTCCCAGTTTTCTGAAGGCTCTGAACATTCTGCAGGATGCAGCTGCTCTGCATGATCCACGTCCTGCTCTCCGAGCTGTTCTTTTGTTCCTTCGCGTTGTGCCGTACGTCCTTGGGACTCCCTACCTGATTTCGTTCTCTCTCGCTGCCCTCATCTCATGTGCCTAGCTTTAGGAAAAGAGCAAAAATGGAGATAAAGAAGCAGATACAGGGAATAAAAGCTTCACACCAACGTTTAAAGGGAAAGATACGTCAAACTTTCTTGCATTGCCTAGGGCTCTGTAGGCTTTGCTTTTCACCCAAGTAAAAGCGGTTTTTCTACTATTGTACTACGAGTGATTTGATTTTTTAGACTTCAATCATTAGGCTTCGATATTTTTTTTACACTCAGTCGTGTCTTGTCGTGCTTCCCATGAGGTGAGTCGTGTCTTGTCGTGCCACCACGAAAAAAAAGAAGTCCTAGATCATCAATTTTTTCTTGTACTACGGAGCAATGGTAAGGTGAACTCACCGGCTACGGTTCGACAGTGAGCCGTGTCTTGTCGTGCTTCCCATGAGATCGATCGACGCCGGTGGAGTAAGAATGTGTGAGATCCATCTAGGTGGCTACGCGCCACTGGGAAAGCTCTCAAAAGTTTCAAAGCTGAAAAAGAACCGATAGATCGCCTTTTTGTTGGTTGCGTCGTATCGATCTGAACCTTTTTCGTTCCCAGATCACCTGCTGATGGTGGAGTTCGTCTAGCGTTCACAACGTTCCAGTGGTAAAGCTAAGCATGATTAACCTGCCCCCTTAACTTATCCTGACTCGTGACTCGTGAACCTCTTTTCTTGGATTATTGGACGCACCGCATCTGGCTAGGGCCTTGAGCATTGAGCTTGACATCTGCTCCTACTTATTAGGCCATACTCCTACCGATCATGCCACCTTGTTCCCAGGTTCTGATTAATTTTACTCGTTACTGGCCTGGGATCTTGTTAGCTTTTTGGAAACAACTTTTTTGACTAGTAACCACTACGGCTCAAAACAATGGCAGGAAGAACTGAACAGGTTCTCTTGAGATCCACCCATCCCCATCCATTAGACAATCGAAGAACAAGGGGCTTTGGAGGTCGATCTCTTCGTTTGCTTAGGAACAACAAGAATGTTTCTGCACCGTCGCCTTTTTGAATTCTTATCTTTTTTAAAAAAAAGGGTGAAAGAATGTAGTAGCAGTGTGGCAAGTGCTTACAGCTTGCAAGGTTGTTTGTGTCCGAAGGGATGGACGTATGATTCTGTTTGGATTTTAGTTCAGATGCAAATCTTAATTGCGAGAAGGTGCCTGTGCATTGCGCGCGCGCGTGGAGCAGCAGCGATTGCTGGTAGATTTACGGGGCAAGGTAGTATTGTTTAGAGACCTTAATTAACCCATGCTTTTGAAACGATGTCAGGAGCTTTTGAATTTATTTTTGTAATCTTGATTGCCTGAGCCCTCGTGCTTCAGCAAAACAGTTGAACAGATCAGGTAGCAGAGCAAGGAAGGCTGCAGGGCATCTCTACAGCAGGTAGGAGGTTCATACGCTCATTTCATAGCCAGTGGTTTACCCAACTGCCAACAATACCTGAAAATTTTGCAGATCTACATACACTGGAATCCAGTTTGCAACGAACAGATTTCATTTTTTAAGTCAATGAAACGCGCCGTACAAAAATCGTAATTTACTCCCAAGAAAAGTGAACGTAGTGGATTCATAGTCCAGAAACAAAAACAAAAAGCTCAAAAGACGCTGCAAGGCACTGTCAATCTCTTCAAATGTGCTTTTCCCTCCAACCACCTCCCTCCAATAACCCACACACACACAGATCCTCTCGCACCGTCTCTCTACAGAATCCCACCATTCCTTGATTCCTCCTCCCACTTCGCTTCCAGAATCCCACAGCGTCCGACCACCAGAAGGAGCAGCCTTTGACTCGTCACTGTAGCCATGCCAATGGCCTCGGCCGGCGTCGAGGCACCGTCGCCGTCCCACGCACCGGCCTCATTCCAGGACCAGGACGTCCAGGCGGCCATCGCCAAGGCCGTCGAACTGCGCCAGCTCCATGCGGCGCTTCTCCAGCGCGGCACGCCAAATGCCCGCGCCGGCGCCGGCGCCTGCCGCAGCCCGACTGTCATCTGCCTCCCGCCGGTCGCGTCCCCTGCGCGTTCCAGGACGGCGGACGAGGGCTACCCTGTTTTCACTCCTGTGAGCGAAGCGAGCTTTCGAACATGCGTTGGTTGGCCTTGCGACTCTGTCACTAACACTGGCGTTTATTGCTTGGTTGCCATGCTTGGACAGGTTTACGACGAGGAGGAGCGCGTGGCCGCGATGAACCAAATTTGCCAGGACAACAATCGTTGCCGGTCGGATAACTGGAGCGGCGTCGCGCTGGACCGCGCCGGCGACGACGCGGCCTTGTCCGACTACGACAATCTCCACCCCTTCCCGTCCTCCAATAGCGAGGTTCTCTTCCCTTCCTCCACCGACCACCGTCTCCGGAACAGAGGCGTGGCGTACAAGATCCACCCCGCCTTCCTGCACTCTGCGCCATCTGCGGAGCGCTTCCTCCCGTCCGCCGATCGGATGGCCTACATGTCGGACCTCAAGATACCACCGGCGACGTGCAACAATGCGTTCCGGCCTGCCACGATCAGCAGCAGCAGGGTGCCACCCCCGTCCGCGCACACTCGGACGAAGAGCAGAGGGCCGCATATCCTCTCTTGGCTCTTCCCCAAGTCGAGGAAGAAGTCCAAGCCGCCGGAGACGGCATCGCCAAGCGACATCGAGCGCGAGAACATGTCGCGGCTTCTGACAGAGTGGGGGGCGCTGTCCGTCGAGTCCTTCAAGAAAGAGCTCGCCGAGGCGAACGAGCACCGCGACGCCGCGCTGCGCGAGGCAGCCGAGGTGAGGTCGTCGCTGGGCGAGCTGGCCACCAAGCTGGTGAGCTTGGAAGAGTATTGCTCGGAGCTCAAGAGGACCCTGCGGCAGACGAACAACTCGCCGTCCGTCTCGCGGAGGTCGACGAGATCGGCCGTCGAAGCAGGAAGCCGCGAGCCCCCGATGCCAGTCAGCCACGACGTGATGGTGGAAGGTTTTTTACAGATCGCTTCAGAGGCCCGGCTCTCGGTGAAGCAGCTCTGCAAGGCGTTGATCCAGCAGGCGGAGGAAGAAGCCTCCGACGGCCTGTTCGACAAGCTGAACCTGCTCCTCCGTCCACATCATCTCGCGCTCCCCGTCAGCGGCAAGAGCTGCTCCAAGGCCGTGCCCGTGCTGTACCATCTGGAAGCGGTGATGAACCAGGCAATGTACCAGGACTTCGAGAACCGCGCGTTCCAGAGGAGCGGCGCGCCGCGGTGCCTCGACCCGGCGCAGGACCGGCGGCAGAGCTTCAACGCCTTCGTGGCGCTGCGCAACCTGAGCTGGAACGAGGTGCTGCGGAAGGGCACCAAGTACTACAGCGAGGACTTCAGCCGGTTCTGCGACCGCAAGATGAGCGGCGTCGTGGCCACGCTGGGGTGGTCGCGGCCGTGGCCCGAGCAGCTGCTGCAGTGCTTCTTCGTCGCCGCCAAGTGCGTCTGGCTGCTCCACCTGCTGGCGTTCTCCTTCAGCCCGCCGCTGACGATCCTGCGCGTCGAAGATGGCCGCGCTTTTGATCAGATGTACATGGAAGACATCATGCAGGAGAGGCAACAGGTGCAGGTGCAGCAGAGCCCGTGTCAAGTGAAGATCATGGTGATGCCTGGGTTCTATGTGCAAGATCGAGTGCTCAAGTGCAGGGTACTCACAAATAGTAGATCAGAAGTATAATTGTTTCCCTCGCCTCATGTTTCTTTAACATTTTTTCAGTGTTCAGTTCATAGGTACAGATTGTTGATTCGTGTGTGTTGTCGGTAGATTTGGAGCAAACAAGCTTAGGTGTGAATGTGTGAAGGCTTTTCAAGAATTGTGGAAATGATCTGATAAATTCGTTCGTCTCTATGTTGTGACCAACAATAATACTGCATCGCAACATAATGTTCACATCCACGCGGATGTGGAGCAAGGTCTGCGAGCTCTAAGACCATGTGATACGATGCAAGCATCTCCACAAACAGTTGCCGTGCAGGATCCAAACCACAGCTCCTTCTCGTAGTTCCTCTGTTGCATGCTTCTTCTCATCTTGAAGCGAGTAACCACATGAGCTCTGTTAGAGTCACTGAATATCTGCATTCATAACACCCAGAAATCGTGCTGTAGCATTTTTATACCTGTATGCAAAAAAAAATTTAAACGGAGAAAGTCTCAGCTTTTATAGAAAGCTACCGACACACAAGCGTTCAAGGTTCACACACGCGACACAACACAAACACGCCACCAAACAGAACATATCACGTCCGAGATAAGCTGATTACAAGAAAACCACATCCGAGGTAAACGACGATCTAGGCATGGCCTTCAGCTTCGCCAACACCAACTTGATGAGTTCCTCCAACCTGTTTGCATTCACTCCCTTCGACAAGGCCTTCCAGTTCTGCATAAAGGAAATCCCAGAGAACAGCGCATCAGAAGGGCTGGGGAACTTCTCAATCGCCATCTTGTTTCTCACATGCCACATTGCCCAGGTCAATCCTGCAACGAATATTATGCCAATGGATTTCGAACAACGACTATTGATCACCAAGAAATTAGACCAGACATCCATGGCCAAAACCGGATTCCTACTCCAGCCAAAACATTCTCTAAGCACACACAGTGTACTGAGCAAGTGAACAATCAAAGAACACGTGGTTCACAGATTCAATTTGGCCACATAGAATACACCTCTCACTACCTTTCCAACCTCTCTCCTTTAGCATCAATCCAACTTGAAGGCGATCAAGAATCATCTGCCATAAAAAGATCTTGATCTTAAGAGGGATTTTACCCTTCCAGATAGATTGCAGGGTTGTATCAATGACTCCCCCTGAAGCCATAAACCGATACAACGAATGAGTAGTAAAACTTTTACTCTTGTCCAGGGCCCAGTGGACTACATCATCTTCCTCCTCTATCTGAATATTTGCAGTTATCTCATTAATCACCCCCCATTCTTCTAGTTCTACTTGCCCAAACCGCCTTCGAAATTCTATGTTCAGTTGACCCTCAGCAAAACACTTGGCAAGTTTAATATTCAGGTTCTGGCAAACACGAAACAAGTTGGGAGCAATCAGTCTAAGTGGTACAATACCTATCCACACATCTTGCCAGAACCTAATATCCTAACCATTACGGGGTTCAAAAACAGCCCCCCAATTAAACAGATGTTTCACCTTCTGCAAACCTTGCCAAAATTGAGACACCCCCTGTGTCTTAGCCGAATCAAAGTCTCTATGTGGCATGTATTTTGCTCTTAGTAGCCTACACCAGGTCTCATCCTTGCGCTTATGAATCTTTCATATCCATTTGACTAACAGACACTCATTCATTAGCCTAGTGTTAATAATTCCTAGGCCCCCAAAATCCTTAGGTCTTGTGACTGCCTCCCATCGCAACATATGATATTTGTGATTATGTTCTGTCCCCTGCGAGAAAAATTTGATCGGATCGAATCCATTTTCTTATGCGTCCCTTTGTGGAGGTGATAGAACCCTATCATATAGTTCGGAAGGTTTCTCAAGCAAGAGTTGGTAAGAATCAATCTTCCCCCTGAAGAGTTATTCTTACCTTTCCAAGGGTCCAACCTAGCTCTCATCTTGGATAAAATCTTATCAAAGTCTGCTATCCTCAAGGCATGGTCAGAAATAGGAATCCCGAGATAGGAGACAGGGAGGGTCCCAAGTTTGCAGTTCAACATATTAGCCCATCGAGTAGCCTCCCCCTGAGGCATACCGAAAGCAAAAACCTCGCTCTTGTGAAAATTGATTTTTAGACCAGATAAAAAGTCGAAACAATATAGGATCAACTTCATATTCCTAATATTGTTCACAGTAGGTTCAATCAGCAGTACTGTGTCCTCAGCGTATTGCATATGCGTGATGCCTTCAGGAATCAAGTGGGTCACGAGCCCAGACAGCAGACCCCTGTCCCTGCCTTTCTTAATTAACATCCCTAGTGCATCAGCCACAAGGTTAAACAAAAACGAAGAGTGGATCTCCCTGTCTTAAACCCTGGTACATACGAAAAAATTCTCCTCTTCTACCATTGACTCTAACACAAATTTTGCCCCTTGGACAGTCTACATCACCCATTGAATCCACCGATGAGGGAAGCCCTTTCTTCTCATCACTTCATCCAAGAAGCCCCATCTAACTTTGTCATAAGCTTTTTTTAAGTCAAGATTAACAATTAGTCCAGGTAGATTTTTTCCTCTTCAATTCATGGATCACCTCATGTATGACCACCACCCCCTCTAAAATATTTTTCCCTTTGATAAAAGCTGTTTGCTCCTTACAAATGATTTCATTAGCAACCATGGCTATTCTGTTATTGAGAGTTTTGGTGAAAATCTTATAATCCACATTAACCAAACGTATAGGTCTGAACTATCTTATAGTGTTTGCCTCCTTGGTCTTTGGTATCATTGTTATCACCCCATAATTGAGCCTGGCCAGATCAAGCTCCCCCTAGAACCAATCTGTGAACATAGCTATTAAATCAGGCTTGATACAGTGCCAAAAGGTTTTGAAAAACTGCACTCCAAAACCATTAGGTCCTGGGGCAGATTTAGTCTTCATCCCAAAAACTGAATCTTTAATCTCCTCCTCTGAGAACGGTTGGATCAAAGCCCACTTCAAATCAGAGAAAAGTTGGTTATCCTGATCCCAGAATGACAAATTTAAGTGAAGACCCCTGTCCTCACTTGTTCCAAACAACATCTTATAGAAGCCTGTGATATGTTTCATCAGTTCTTGTTGCTCTGACACCGGCCCCTGCTCTGTGTCCAAGCTTTGAATCGTATTTTTTCTTCTTCGACCCTTAGCTATGAGCAGAAAAAATCTTGTGTTGTTGTCCCCGTGGAGCAATCATTTCATTTTCCCACGTTGCTGCTACAAGATTGCTTCTATACTGAATAACTCTTCCAGCAAATGTTCCACATTGTATCTACTAACCCAGTCATCTTGCGTCATGATCTGATTTTCAGCCTTGGAGTCCCAAGTTTCTAACTGCTGTAGCAACTCAACTCTTTTCTGCTTCTGAGCACACAACTTTCATAATCGACGTCAAACCGGTGCATTTAATGCACTTGAGAGGCCCGTTTTCGCGCCGGTTTTTGAAGGTGACCAAAACAAGATATACAGTCTCAAACTTGGTTTTCGCGTGCAATGGAGTGGATTGGACATGTTTGTCGCGAAAACACAATTCTCGTAATTGGCGCCGAGCCGGTGCATTCAATGCACCTGTGGGGCCTGTTTTCACGCCGATTTTTCAATGTCACAAAAATATGATATGATACCCAAACTTGATTTTTGGGTGGCATGTAGTGGATCGGATATGTTTGGTGAGAAAACACAACTTACATAATCGGCGTCGAATCGGTGCATTTGATGCACATGTGAGGCCTGTTTTCGCGCTGATTTTTGAAGGTGACGAAAACATGACATACATGCCCAAACTTAGTTTTTGGTTGCAATGAAGTGGATTGGACATGTTTGGCGCGAAAACAAAAATTTTATGATCAGAGCACGAACCGATGTATACATGCGGGGCCTATTTTCTCGCCGGTTTTTGAAGGTGACCAAAATATGATATACATACCCAAACTACGTTTTTGGGTGCAATGGTGTGGATTGGACATTTTTGCGCGAAAACACAACTTTTATAATCGGCGCCGAACAGGAGCATTTAATGTACCTGTGGGGCCTGTTTTCGCATCGGTTTTTGAAAGTGACCAAAACATGATATACATACCCAAACTTGGTTTTTGGGCGCAATGGAGTTGATTGGTCAAGTTGGTCGCGAAAACATAAGTTTCGTAATCGGTGCATGAACCGGTGCATTTAATGCACCTGTGAGGCCCCTTTTCGCGCCGAGTTTTGAAGGTGACTAAAACATGATATACATTCCTAAACTTGCCATCCCCCTCATCAACTGTCTGCTTCTAGTGATACAATGATGCCATCTATCCATAGAGTAGCAATTCACATGGCACTTCTCTCTATCAAATACCCATCTTTGCTCCACCTAGATACAAAGTTAGGTTCTAGTATCCACTGTCTTTCAAAAAAAGAAATATTTTGGTCTTGCTGGTGCCCCTTCCCCATTATCAAAAACAATAGGAGTATGGTCCGAACCAACCCTAGTAATGCTTCAAGCATCGGATAAAGGAAAATGAACCTCCCAAGCTAGAGTAATTAAAACTCTATCCATGTTCACCATTACTAGCTGCACTTGCTTATTAGTCTAAGTATAGCGAGGGCCACTCTTTTTTATCTCTTTCAGTTCACATTCCTCTATGAAACTGTTAAACAAACCCATTAAAGACACATTCACATTACCATTATTCTTGTCCGAGAAACTTTGGATTAAGTTAAAATCTCCCCCAATCACCACCGGAATAGCAGCCTGCTCACAGATACCTTTAAGCTCTTCTAAAAAAACAGGCGACAAATCATGACAGACAGGGCCATAGAATGTAACTTGAACCCACTTGAAGTTATTCGTTCTATGCCTCAAAGAAACTGCCACTGAGAACATCCCAATCCAGGATGCCTCAACTTCTAAAGAGTCCAACCTGACACCTACCACGATGCCACCAGCTGATCCCCAGCTGGCAACCATCGCCAAGTAAAGTTACAACCACCACTCATCTCTCTCAAATCAGAGTCAGAAAAGGATTCTTCCTTTGTCTCCTGAATACCGATGTAATCAACTTTCTCATCTATGATATAAGTAGCAATTTGCTTCCTCCTACCAGGGTGCCCACACCCTCTAGCATTCCAAAAAAGCGACTTCATTAGGAAACTTTTCTAGCACGACCCACCTTCTTACGCCCTTTTGTAGAAACAACCTGAGATATATCCTCCTCCCCCTGAGAAAACATTTGGCTTATCACTATTGTCAATGATCCTCATATCGAGATTTGGCTCCAATTCTCCCAAATTGGCCTCATGTTCACTCATTTTCTTTAGAGACTCCTTATAGGCTGCCTCAGCAAGGTTCGCTCTCACTAATTCCTCAGCCTTAATAGCCGAGATCAACGCAGGTTTATCTTCCACTAGTCTAGTTGATCTATGCTACTAATAAGGACATCATCAGAAGAGTTGTTCAGAATGGTAAAAGGATTAGCGGAAGGATCATCACCTTCAGTTTCCAGGTTCTTGTACTTAGCTCTGGTTAACGCTTTATCTAGGACAGGAACTCTATCTCGTGGCATGCGAGAGCTGCGTCTAGAGGGAGCTACCACCATTTTGTTGCGACGTTTACTACCTTTTTTGGCCACAACAGGGGACACCCCGGGTCCACCTGTTCAACCTCATGAGTAGTCACCTCCTATTGTTCACCGTGTATAGATATCTGTCCTGAGTCACAAGCATTCCCTCTGCCTTCTTCCTGGATGATATCCAGCTAACTACCTGTCGAGCTGTGTATCAGGTTCTGAGTCACATTTTTTCAACCTTCCAATCTCTCTCGTTTGATGATTATCCATCACTTATTGCAAGTTATACTGACTAGTGCCATTTATTATATCAACCATTTCAACATCCTGAGCCATCATGTTTCCCAGCTCCTTAGTGACATTGAACTGACCATTCGAACTAATCTCTTCTCCAACCACAATTTCAACAGCTTCTATTGAAATATCATTCAGGCAGCTCACTTCACCCTCCATACCCATCTCTGTAGCTTGAAGAGGAGGCAACACATTGAGGGGTGAAATCTGCTAGGCTGGATAACTAGAGCAACTCTCATGGACCTCTGAAGCATCAACAGCCCCTTGCTTCTTAGAAGAATTTTTAGGAATGCCCCCACTCCTTGGAGGTGTCCTCCTCATCAAAACCCCACCATCACTGTCCTCATCATCACTCTTCCTATCTTTGCCCCTCCTATGGTGCTTACGAGAATGAAAATCATCTCCAGGAGAATCATTACCTCTGTAATTCCCTTTCCCCACTGGTCTCTCTCCAGCAAAACGTATATCATATCCCTTGCTATTGAAGATCTCAATCACCCCTCTCAATTTGGTAGGATCCCTGCAACGAACTTGTACCCTAACAGGCCCAGTCTGGATCAAGGACAGTTCATTAACAACTAAAGGTTTAGCTGCCAAACTAGTCACCTCCTGCACAATCTCTTCACATCTAGAAAAGTAGGGAATCCCAAAAATCTTCATCCATGTATGTAAGATAGCCGTTGAATCAGAATCACTTAAGGACTTAGAAACCTTGATCTTCAGTAGGTGCTTCGAGGTCAACAATTCAGACAACTTTAAAAAAGTGTCCAAAGCTTGCTTGTTGGGGAAGGATATTGTAAATTCATTCCTCTCTAGCAACCTCACCTGCCAGTCCCAACTGCTATCAACCAAATTCTTTAGTTCTTCCTCTATTTTGCGCTCATCAGCCTCGTCTTCCAGCACTGAGATGCGACCAGCTGTGTCAGACAACTTCATCTGAGTTTCAGGTACCTGAATCGAGTAAAACCCCCGTTAGAGTCCGAACCCCAAAAGCTTTAGCTTCTTCTGCTTAGCACCCGTGCATTCTGTCCCCATATGTCCAAAGTTCTTGCACCTTGTAACACATAAAGATATTGGTACAATCTGCCAGATGATGACCATAATTCAGACACCTGAAACATCAAATTTTTTATCTTTCGTTAGAGCAATCTCAGGACCCTTCCTTTTTCCATCCTCTTTGCGACGACCTTCATGCTCAGATCTTCGCTCTCCAAACTCCACCCTAGCTTCAGCAGAAAATCCAAAACCACTCGGACCAGACTGGAAGCGACCTCCTCTCGCACCACCGCGCAACGGCGGCCTGGAAGGTCCCCATCGCTCTCCACCATGCATCGGCGACGCATCTGACCAACGACCCCCCTGGTTGTTGTGTCTCGGCTGAAAATCATGACCACCGTGCCATCCTGCCTCGGCCCCCTACCGGAATTCTTGGTTACACTAGAGCCTGTTGTGCAGATCCGATTCCCGCAAATCCTCTCCCAGCAGATCATCTCCATTCACCCAATCTTTGCCATGGCCCCTCTTCCTGATTCATCCCCACAACCTGAGCAAAAGAGAGGGAGAGCGGCGGAGGCGCACCTAATCTCCGAACCTTCCGCGCCCGATCTCCAAACTGGCGAACTTCTTCTTCACAAGCAGGGCACCCAAACCCTAGTTCTTCGCATCCCTTCGAGAGCCAGATCCACTGTGTTGTCCACCGATCCACTCTACGTGAATGACCAAAAAAAACATCCTCAAAAGAAAGACCAGATTGCCCTTCAGTTGGCCCACCTTCGCAGCCCGAAGGAACAATATCAATTCGGCCCAACTCGGGGGAAAAACTGATATACTTTCCGCCATGGCCGATCAGATGGTTGTACGCCTCCTGCACCGCTGGCCACAACTCCCCTGCTCCTCCTCCGCCCGTCCGAGAACCCCCATAATCTTCCAACGCCGTCCGTCTTGCTGCTCTCCCTCAAGAGTACCTGTATGCAAAATTTCAAAAACACAATGCTTGTATCCGCTTCCGTCGACAGGTTCACCATCAGACGTAGCATTTGATCTCACGTACGTGGGAGGTAACCGGTGCAGAATGTAGTAAAGGTCGTGGTGATGGTGATGCCGGCGTTCTTTGTACAGGAAAGAATACCGAACTGCAGTGTTCACACAACAAAATTTAGAATTAGCACAATTGTGTCATAGTTCTTCAGAAGGTGTATCATTCTCTTGTGTTTTGTCTGAACGTGTAGAAAATGTTGTGTTGATACATGGTGCTAGAAATTTTGAAAACGGACAGTAAGGGCTCCTTTGGAAACAGGAAAAAAAAATCCTCCAATCCAAAGAGGCCTAAATTCCTCAACTTTTATGATAAAAAAGATATTGCATCACATCATATTTCAAATAGTATAAAAGCTTGTTCCTTGATTAATTTAGCCAGGAACCCACAAAGGTCCTGACCATTTTCTAGGCGGCCTCTGCACATCCGCATCACAGAACCGAGCATACAGCAGTCCTGGAGAACCAGAGAGGATCAAAACTGAGAACTGAAGTCACACCCAGCTGCTCTCAAACGACAGATCGTCGAGCCGAAACGACAGATCCCCAACATAGGACTCATCAGCATCCGTTCTTTGTTCAATGGCCTCCAATGGGTTTTGGTGTAGCCGAGGGAGCGTCGAAGGTGGAGGCGGTTTCGGAGAACGCATTGTTCTCTCTGCCGGACCGCTAGTCCTCTCCCACGCAAGCATATGCAGCTGGATGGGGCGCACCGCCAGACGGTGCAGGGAGAGCTTTTGGCTGAGGGAGATGGTGTCGAAGCACCGGACCGCCCCTGAACTGGAGATGATCCAGGGGAGGACCTTCTCGTTGGACACCCTCGAGATGACCAGCAGTTTCGACGCCTCTTTGGCCCGGTTGAATAGATCACAGAGCCCTGACCGGGTTGATGGGGCCTCGTTTTCGTTGTCGTCGTTGACCACTGAAGATATGAAGATGAAACCCTGAAAGAAATAGCTTCGTCAGTACGTTCCATGCTTAGTACTTGCTCTTAATGTCGTGGTGATTCAGTTAAGGACCTCTTCAGTTCGGCTGATGGCAAAGCCGAGTCTCGTGTCACCTTCTTCAATTAGGATCTCCAGCAGTAATTCTCCTGCTACACAGCTATACCAAAGCCGGGCTGCCTTTACCACACCGATATCCACACCATGGTAATCCTCGAAACCATAGAGTGTCGCATTAGTGACGTTCGATAGCTCAGACAATGAACCTGAATTGACAGTTGCAGAGGCTGTCTCACCAGATATCTGCACATTAGAGTGTGACTGTGAACATTAAAGTAGATAATGCACTGGATGTAATAAATTTTGTTCAGTTTCTTGGCCAATGTATGTAGTATGTTCAGGTGCAAATTGACTCAAGGTTCATTTCAGTGGCTACCTACACTACGAAATGTCTGAATTAGTGAGCTTATATCTTCACCTTGGTGAGAAGAGCTTCACTCTGCACATTCATGAAATCAATGGGGACACCTGATGCCTGCGATGAATAAAGCCATGCGTTGGCACGCGCCAAGGTATCCTCAAACGACTCGTAGCGGCAAGCATTGGAGTCCAGAGCCTTGGGAAGCACGAGCATTGACAGGTAGCAGCAGCTGGAGCTGGAGCAGGGCATGCATAGCATATCACGCATTTTTTCTTCCCATGGGTACGCGACATACCCGTCTTGGAGTTGTGCCTTGCTCAAGGCTGAAGCAACTCTCGTACTTCTTGTGCCTAGAGGCAGAGAGAAAAAGGTAAGTTATACACGATTCATCGTTCATGAGAACCTGACATAGTCCAAAAATACACTCAGGAATTAAAACTTATAATCAGTGATCCGAAGCACAGTCAAAAGATCCTTCAATAAATCACCAATACATCCATTTTAACATAAACCAATATAGATTGCATGAAACGCTAACCAGCATCAAGCTCTATACCCATCCATGTCATAATTTCATAGTCGCAGAAGATTATTTGTTGGTGCGATGTCTATTGGATGGTCTGTAGACAAAAAATAAAGTATAGATGCCATAATGTAGAGTAAAAGATTACTTATTCAGGTCTTCAATATTGCTGCAGTTGTCAAGAGCCCTGAATTATGAATATCCACAACGACCTTTGTGTGAGGTCAATAGTCCACCAAACTAAATAATGCCAAATATTTTGAACACAACTAAATAAATAATGCCATGATGCCCAGGGGAGACGTAAAAATGAGTGAAAATTACACGTAGGCCCCTAAGTACAGCAACTTCCAATTTCGATGACAGCTACTCGCTATTGCTTCAGAATCTCTCCCCATATTCCCTTCTTGACAAATACGGAGTATATGTATCCCTATGGTCATTCATTTACTGTTATTTAGCTTTCACACTGATAGCTAACACCCAAGTGTTATCTTTGGTTTTTTCACAATGAGACAGGAGATTACTCGTAAATTAGTACTCCAACCTGTTAAAGAAAGAGGATTGCAGCAATGCACTGAAAGATCAGTCTACCAGAATATTCTTAAAGTCAAAGTTGAACCCAGACATGACAAGAAAAATATTCTCTTATTATTATTTTTATAAAGCTGCTGCTATTTTTTATTCCCTCATTATTCATTTCGCATCCGAACTGTGAATCCCCTGGCAGCAGAAGGCATGCCTGGCATAATGGCATTTGATAAGCGAACTGCTGAGCTCAGAACAACAGATTCAGTCATATTCGAAATAAGATCAAGCGTACTCAATTCAGATGAAACCAAAAAGCAGAAAAAATGGCTTCACTTGATTCTGATCAAAACAGGCATTTTGGGAAGAATTTCAATTAGAGCAGCAACAACGAACAAGTAATTCTTAAACCACAAGGTGAAACATAGCAGTTTACCTTGCAAGACGAGGCACTCGCTCTCGAGGCGGTCGACGAAGCCGAGCAGGTAGTTGGGGTCGTGCAGCGATCGCAGCACGTACTGCTTCCTGCCGCCGCCGGCCGGGTGGTGCGGCACGACGCAGGCCTGGAGCTCCCTGCCGCCCCGGACGCGCACCTCGACGGAGGTGTCCCCGCGCTTAAACGCGGCGTGCAGCGCCTTGTTCAGCCCGGCGCGGCCGCCCTTGAACGGCGCCTCGAGCTCCAGCGCCGCGGCGCCGCGGGACGCGCCGCGGCCCACGCGGACGGCCTCTACGACGTCGCCCTCCTGCACCACGCCCGCCCCGCCGCCCCACTCCTCCGCCTTGGAGCTCCCCGCCACGCACTCCAGCGCCACCACCACCGGTCCCGCCGCGTCCCGCCTCGTCCTCCTCCCCGCGTCCTCCTGCTCCGCCATGTCTTGCTCTCCGCTGCCTGGCCCTCCTCTGTTTTCCCTCGCGGAAGATCAGCTCTCGCGGGTGGCCTTACCGAGCGAGCGGTGGCTCACGTGCTGCCCCTGAGCTGCAGGGGTATCCGCGGCTGGATTCCGCTCGTGACGGGGACCTCCGACGCGCCGCCGCGGGAGGGAAAACAAAGCGGCTCGTTCGAGCACCCCCGATCGATCGGCGGCACGTTTCGAGATTCCTCGGCCTCCTCTCCTCGTATTTGTTTGCTCGCGGTCCACGGTGCTGGCGAATGGCTGGAGCTTCTTCCTCCGTCGCCGCGCGGAGCGGGAGGTTTTTAAGGAGGGCAGGCAAAGTCGCCGTCGCGGTGTCGCGAGCTGTGGCGCGCGCTCGCGACGCACAGCTGCTAGGGTGGGCCCCTGTGATGGCGTCTGACCCACATGTCGGAGGCTCGGTGCGTGAGAATCGCGCATCACCGTCGCGAGTTGCGTGTGCTCGTGGACGAGGCTGATGGCGATTGGCGAGTTCCTAGTCCTTTTCAGATCGGCCGTGCTCGTGCAAACGGCGGGTTTTTACTTGGACGCTGCTGCTGTTTGTCTTGGGAGCAATTGAAGGTCGCTTTGTACGTGCCGGCGGCTGCAGAATAATCTTTCGCTCATTCTTGGAGTACTGTTTGAATCTCGAGACACCTTGGACGGCGCCGGCAGAGCGCTCGCCCGCGCAGGTCTACGCTGTCTCCATCTTGCACTCAATTCTTCGGATTCCAACACCGGAATTCCACAGTACTAATCCGTAATACGAAGTAGTACAGGCACTATTTGGGACAGACGAATTCCAGTGTCAACAACTCAGGTTCAACATGGAGTTCAGCAAGAACTGGAAAAATTTTGTGCGAACTTCAAAGCGGAGACTGGAAAATCCTTTGAACACAGGAATTTCATAAGAATCTGATAGAAATTTAAGAAATTAATTTAATTTCACAGAAAAAAACATAAAGAAAAAAATCTCCAAAGGATGCCTAATGGTTTAGATGGACTCGAATTCTGAACTAGCCCAACCTGACCCTGGGTGTCCGCTTCCCCTTCAGATGTCTGCAAGATGAAGATGATCTAATAGGCAGATGATTTCATTGAGGATTTCTTTACACCAAACGAAAGCGGGGGGACCGTGCTATAAGATGGCAACAGCGACGGAATGCTAAATAATTTACTCCAAGATTCCACCAGATAAATTAATCCACCAATTAAATATATCGATAGATTCAAGACAGGAGAGACGGGTTCAAGACAGGAGAGACGCTGACTGTTCAGATCCAAATGGCATACTATACTCCTACGCCGGAGTAGATACCAATGACGAAGCTAGGGAGCATGAACTGGTCCATCTCATGACATACTGTACATCGGAGTAGTACGCAGCAACTTGTATTGGATTTGATTTACCAGTAAGATCCAAGAAGCATCACTTCAACGGTTCATCCAACTAGCTATAATCAAAATAATCTACCGGCCTCATCACTTCCAGTTCTGAAATTGCAACAGGATAGATAGATCATTACTGCAATAAACTTTTCAAAAGCAAAAGGAGAAGATGGTGCGCTATGTTGCAGAAAGGAAAGAACATAGGAGTAACTTATGACAACTAATGGAAAAACTTCGCTATCAAAAATGAAATATGCTTGATCCCTAAGCTCGCAAATAAGAAAAATACACGCTGAGTTTATGTTGCCCAGATGTGTCATCCTACATGTCTTGGGGAAGCATCAAGTGGATGGAAAAAATGAAAAGTCATGGAAAATATGAGTATTTAAATTCAATCAGGAAATAAGATCAGCAAACACATTACATCTAATTTCAGGAATTTGTGAAATTGAATCTTAGGTAACTAATTTATGTTGATCATGCTCCTTTCCATAAAAGGTCTATGCTGACAGTGACATAGAAATTAGCCCAATACATATTGGATCAAGTATGATTGATGGAATTCTGATGGCTAATGGCAGCAATAACAATGTATATAAATTCAATCAGGAAATAAAATCAGCAAACACATTACATATAATTTCAGGAATTTGTGAAATTGAATCTTAACTAATTTATGTTGATCATGCTCCTTTTCATAAAAGGTCTACGCTGACAGTGACACAGAAATTAGCCCAATACATATTGGATCAAGTAAGATTGATGGAATTCTGATGGCTAATGGCAGCAATAACAATGGTGTAGGACAAAAGGCAGTAAAACCATGAAATAGATGAAATACTAGCTCAACAAGGATTTATTGAAGAGAGGGAAATTTGAAAGTTTGACAAGTGATGCAAGGTACCTCAGGTGATAATTTCTTGCTGCCAAGACCCTACATCCATCTCCTTCCTGCTTTCTTCCTTGAGTCATGCTGACCTTGCCATCTAGTCTGTTTAAAATCAACATTAGAGGACCTGTGTTGCTTCTGTCTGCCAATGGAATTTTTCTCAACTTCTGGGTTTATATGGATCTCTTTTAGTGGGCTGCTTGAGCGCAGGTTGCAGACTGATGGTTCTTTTGCTGTGTGAGATGATTTTGCAACTGGTACTCTGCAACTTCCTTTCAATTGACAGTCTCTTGGATTGCCATCAACAACAAATTGTTCAAAAAAGTTTTCTCTTGGTGCAACTGGAGAATCAGAATCTGAAGATGATGATGAGCTAGTGCTGCTCATATCATACAGAATATTGTTTGACATTGCAGGCAGATCAGAGCAGACATGACTTAAATTGACAGATGATGCTCTTTTAGCTCTGGATAATTCAACAACCTATGATTATCGATAAAAGAACATGATAAGTAGCATTCACCTGAACATAAAACGCAGACGACAATGCACATAAAGACACAAGGACAAGGACTCATTACCATTTGTTTGAGAGCTGCCATGTCATTCTTCAATTCTGAAATAACTCTATTTTTCCTTTTAAGAATTTCCTGCAACTCTGTAATCCTCTACAAGCAAATGGAACAAAAAAAAAAGATTTAGTGCTAAAACTAGCATATTACCCACTGTGTTGCCAAGCATCGAGATAGTATTTACCTTAGCATCAGCTGTACTAGATGCATCTGCAGCTGCAACAAGTTCCTTTATGGTTGCATCCTTCTCTTCACATTCCTTCTGAAGATTGTATAACTGTTGATCTGCTGCCAGGGAACTTAGCTGTGTAATCATATAATACCAATGTCAACACTCCACAATTTTAAAGGAGGAAATTGTACGTTTAAACTTGGTTCAAAGAACTACTAATTGCACAGAGAGTTAAAAAGGAATTTTAATCAAGAATGATATGGACACAATCAGGACTAATAGTCACACAAATGAAGTTCATACAAAGACAAAATTACACAAAAGGTAAGATACTTTCATATTAGAAAGGTGCATATCCATTTACCTGATTGTCTCCATTTATCTGATTATCCACGGACGATGCAACGCTCCAAAAGTCTGAGAGGTCTGATATCCGTCGCTCTTCATGATCCATTGTATAGACATCCTGCACAGAGCACAGTTATCCACCGTAACAAAATGGAAGCGAGAAAAAAAAAAAACTCATGGCTGGCACATGCCTTCCGTAAACAGCTGATACCTTTGCTTTCTTAGGAGTCACAGCAGGGTCCGGTCTCATACAAGCACAGCATCCAGATCCCTCTTTTTCTTCAATCTTCCTGATATCTACAGATACATTCTTTTCCACTTGAGTAGAAATGTAGCTATCGCACTTGACATACTGCTGTTGCAGGGAGTTCATCTCGTCGAATAGATCATCCAGCTTCTGCTGCATGCTCTGCAATACCTCATCCTGCACATCAAAAGCATCCACGGAGCAGTTACGAAACATCCTAGAAAGATACGATCAAGGAGATCAGTAGACGCAAACCCTAATATGAATCGACCGTTGCAGCTGCTCGATGCGTCGGGCAGCGTGCGAACGAGATGATGCCGCGGCGACGGTGGCTACGAGGAGCACGCGGTGGAGAGGACTGAACAGCTCCCACGCTACCGCTTCATCCGGCGGGAGACCCGGCGCGGCCGCGGCCGCGGAGCAAGCCTCCTCGGCGCCGACGAGGCGGCCCTGGAGGGAGACCCACGCGTGGCGCCGCGGGGCCGCCGGCTCGCGGAAGCGGCTCGCGAGGGCGCAGCGGCGACGGGAGTAGGGCGACGGCGAGGAAATGGATACGCGGGAGGGTGGTGGGTCCGGGGGCGGGGTCGCCTCGCCGGCAGCGGCGACCATGGTGAGGAGGACGCAGAGGTTTTGGAAATCGGAAATTCGAAGTGGGGATTTTGGAGCGTCTGGGCGGGTTTTTATTTTATTTTAGCCTCGAATTGCATTTTTTAGAGGAAGCCGTTGCTGTCCAGGGAAAATGTGCCCAGCCCAGTTGAACGTCGAACCCATCGGGCTTATGTTTTTGCGATTGCAGGCCCACTTCGTAACTGGATTTTGCGGTCCATTGGATTTTCATCGTCGCCTTGCTTGCCATGGGACTCGTCAGTCCTCCGTCCTCACACGTTCACAATACACGCATGGAACACACACAGGCGCCGGTAGGCGTGGCGGCCGACGGCGACGCCTACCGCATCCGGCAACTGGAGCTCGCGGACCTCTCCAGAGGATTCTGCGACCTTCTCGCGCAGCTCTCCCCGTCCCCGCCCCTCACCGAGGACGCCTTCCGCGCGCGCTTCGCCGAGCTCGCGGCGCTGGGTGCCGACCACCTCGTCCTCGTCGCGGAGGACGCCGCCACGGGCCTCCTAGCCGGCGCAGGATCGGTGATGGTGGAGCGCAAGTTCATCCGGCGCTGCGGCTCCGTGGGCCACGTGGAGGACGTGGTGGTGGACACCGCCGCGAGGGGGCGGGGGCTCGGGGAGCGGCTCGTGCGGCGCCTCGTGGAGCACGCGAGGGAGAGGGGGTGCTACAAGGTCATACTCAACTGCACGCCGGAGCTGAGGGGGTTCTACGCCAAGTGCGGATTCGAAGAGAAGAACGTCCAGATGGGACTCTACTTCTGATCTAGGTTCCAACTTCTCCCGATCGCTTCCTGCTTATGTTGCCTTGAGTTGATACGTGGATTGATGAGATGGGATAGTTATTAGTTTCCGATTTATGTTGTCTTCAGTCGATTCGTGCATACAGGAAATGTGATTGGAAGATCTACGTGTTGAAGCATTTCTCTGAAAAACTGTTGTTGTTGCCTGTATGAACACGGAACAAGGCTGTTTGTAATGCATTGCGTCTGGATAATTATGGTGCCATGGATATATAACACTGAATTGTTTATTCAATTGTAATGAAATGTGGAATGCTATAAGAAGTTATTGCATATCCCCTGCTATGCTTGTAAAAATGATTTCCATGAGTAGAAGTGATCCTGATAAATAACAACAATTCGATGCATTAGTAGAAGGAACAAGGAAGACCAGAAAAAGTGAAAGATGACACACAAAAAAAAATCCGTGCATTTGACTCTGGGAGTTTAGGGATGTCAAAGTGAGGCAGAGGATACTACAGTGATTATGTCACTTCTTGCCGTCCAGCATTTGAGAATGATGAATCTTTATATACAGCAAATAGTGTTTTATTGGATAGGATCAGTAGTCTTGTTGGCAGAATTCATGGTTGGGTCTGAGCAGAGAAGGTTCGTATAACTAAGGATAATCAATCATTTAGTGCCAGACATTGGTTTGTATTTACTTCTTCATTCAGGGTATTACTTCTGTTCATGATTGGAAAATGAAGCCTCGTCAACAATGAATAATATTATTTTGCTCTTTAGGATTGATTTTGGAGTTCTTCAACAGAACTGTGCAGTGCATCATCGTGTCTTGTCAAAAAAACTGTGCTTCCCCATCTTCTTTGTAGATGGAATTTTGGGTATAAGTAGCACGATTAGATTAGTGGTAGTATGATTTTAAAAAAAGATCAGAGTCTGGATATGTTTGCAGGAAAATTCATCTCTATTCGTTTCTCAAAAAAAGAAGGAAAATTCACCTTTATTCTAGATAATTATGCCTTATTCTGTTTTCATGGCTCTTAGTTCATCCATCCACGTAGAGAGGGACAATATGTGGATTACTCAGAAGGGTATGTCAAAACTTTGTAATCTTTATGGATGCTTGTATTGGAAGTGTGGAAGACTTTCATCTGAGGCCTTTTTAGCTTTTGACATCCCCCCCCCCCCCCCCCCCCCCCCCCCCCCCCCGGTCCCCCGGGTTTTCCATCTAGGAACATAAGGTGTCTCATAGCTCAGAATTTTAGTGTTTTGATCTGTAATTTTGGTCACTTTTTTATTGAATTCTTGCACAACAATTTCAGCTATCCTTCATAGCTAGGTACTATTATTCAGGTCGTATCAAAAGTGCGCATTTTCTGAATGTTAAAAGGCAATTTTTGAAAAATCATTAGTGGTGAATGAATATTCTGTGGTTGACTTGCGCTGTGCTCCACCATTTGGTGGTGGGTAGCGCAAGTTGGTAGGTTTCCTACTGAAGGGTATTGTAGATGATGCATGGATCTTGTATGAAGGTCGTTCTGCTCAAATGGTGGATGGTAGTGGATCCCTGAATCAGCTTGTGCTGGACTGCTTCTTTAGCCTTCTATCACTCTCACCTAGTTCTCTGCTACGTTTACCCAAATTGGTGTATCAGTTTAATCTTATTACCATACTGCAGGGTATGTCCATATATGTGACTAAGCTAGTATAAAGTTTTCTTGGACTAAAGAGAGACCGGGAAGAACTCTATTCTAAGTGCTGGTGTTCCAGATCTTACTACAGCAGCTTTGATTGTTATAGTTCGCCTATTAGAGCATATATAGAACTCACGTGTTTTTACTTGTAGTGGTCAATCTTTTTCTGTTCATTGCATTCTGAAAGATGGCCTCTTTTGGCTCGATCAGTCATGATGTAGGTGCAAGTGCGGTGTAGCACAGCATGAAGGTAGTAGATATTTGTCAGACATTTTGCTGGCCGTCTGAAACCTTTCCACATGCTGGATCCCGATGGTGGAATACTGGGGAAATTATTGGAGATTTCGCAGGCACCGCCCGACCGCATCACTCTTCAGTGCGGAGTCTTTGGATGAGCCGTTCCATCGCAGATCTGTGTGCGCCACCGTTCCCATTTCCCCAATCAAACCTAGCAGGCCCGAGGAATATTCGTGGTTCCAGCTCCGACGGTACTGCCGTTTTAAGTTGCCACGAGTAGGGCCTTGCGTTGTGTGTGCGCTGGAATCTCGTTGAAGAGACACTGTATCCTGGAATGCTGGTAGTGTGGTGGTTGGTTGGCGGCTTTGCTGCCCAAATGCGGCGGATGCAGAGAAGAGACGAGCCCGTTTGCGCCATCTTTTACATGGCATCCACTGTTGCTGTTGTTGTGGTTTTCTTCATCAGCCAGTCCGGTGGTAGCGGGTCGCTCATGATTCCTCGCAATTTAGGGCGTTTTCAACTCTTCTGTTCTGAAGGTACGTTGTTTGTCTGTCTCAGACCGGAGTCGATCACCGGACCTGTTCAACTTCCATCCTTTCTTCAGACTAGCAAGCCAAGTGAGCACCTTGTGCTAATGCCTCATGTCGAGCCGGTCCCTCAAATGTGAATCTGTCTGGCTCGCCGATGAGACCGAGACGTCGGGTGATGCTTGAAGTGCCGGTGAAAATGCTGGTAAAGACACGCGACGAAGGGCATGGTTTGTACGGATGCTTCTAAATACGTTTAATCCACTGGACCACTGCGTTACCGGAATTGACCGGTTTTGCTGAAGATCTGATGCCGCTTCAAGCCGGGAGAAAAAGGTGACGCGGCAGCCCGAGCGCAGCGCGCTTCAATGCATCAGCAGATCCGGAGCAGTGACTGAGTGGCGCCGCGCGTCCGTCCGCGGCTCACTGGAATTGGGATCTCTCTCCGGCAGCCGGCAACCACGTACGGGCGTGGGCGTGGTCCTGCAGCCCCACGCTCCGGTGCTCCCGGCGCGGTTGGCGACTTCCACCACGGTGGCCTGCTCGCGCGCACCGGGAGAGCGGGCAGGAGGGCCCGGGGCTTTGGCAGAGATCGTCATGATCGCCCAAGCGGTCGCTGGTGGGCTTGCGCGAGTGGAGTCACGTGCCGCGATGGTCATGGAAGTGGAGCGATCCCGGCGCGGTGGCTCTCCGCTCGGGGCCGGCCGGTTAGCACCTGACGTTGGACTCGCACGCATGGGCGTGGGGGGTCGAGCGCGTAGTCTGCCGGAGCGGCCGAGGAACTAATCGATGTGGATACAGGGCAGTGAGGCCGAGGGCATGCCGTCACCGGCGTAGAGGACATTGCCGCGGCTCGAGAGGGGACGACAGTGATTACGACGAATAGGTCAGTGCCAAACAGATCTGCAGGCTTACTATAAAGGGAAATGGCAATCTGCGGACAAGCCCACAAGGGCATGCATTGCAGGCAGACAGACAGGCAGTTGTCTGATGCATGCACGTACCTGTAATCACTGAGAGACAAGGACTTCACTGTACATTCATTTCCGATTGAAATAGTTTGTAGTAGTAATGCCACCTTCATCTACCAAGAACCAACTAATTAGCCTTGCAAACTAGCATTAGCATTTCGCGGGGCCCTTTTGATAATGGCCTGCATTTACATATCAGATCTGCTACTGCTATGACATTTCATTTCACCACTTGAAACCTTCTTGATGGTCGATGTTGACTGGTAAGCGCACATGATGCACTTCACGAAATGCTTATAGGAGTACAACGACAAAAGAAAAGTAAACAAAAGAACCAGGCGCAGTGCAGATGCTTCTCCAGGCCTTGCGGCCATGGCGCACCACCGTGCAGCAGGGGCTAGCAGGTGAACTGGTTCTGCCGCTTGCCGGCGGAGCAGGTGCAGTTTGCACGGTCGTCGTTTAACCCCTGAAATTAGCAGAGAATAAAACTGCTTAACGTTTTCAATTCGACAAATCAGAATACCCAACAGTCTACACAGTTTGGATAGGCCTGGCGAACCAGAGTTACCCCTGCCCTCAACCAGAGGGCGAATCTTAAACGACCTGCTCGTTCCTGATAGCTCAGGACAAGGTCTCACGACCGCTCGTGCGTTCGAGTTAACGTCAAATCTTGGTTGAAAAGAACGGGTTTGGATGAGTATGTGTGCATGCGTGCGTTACCTTGACCTGCTTCTGCAGATCCTTGATGTAGTCGACGGCCAGGTCCAACATGTCGGCCGTGTTCGTTTGCTGAAAGAGAATGGAGAAACCAAAACTTAACGTCAGCTTAATTGGCTAGCTAGCCATGGTCCTGCACGAGCTGTTTGTACACACAGCGTTCCGTTCGAAGCCAAAGTGATATTGCACTGTTTGTTCTACCGATCGACCAATCAAGCTAGCGCCTTGGAGTTTGGTTCCGTTACCTTTTCCATGTTGGGCACCAGCTCCTGCAGCTTCCGTATCCGCTCGCTGATCCGCGTCCTCCTCACCTGCGCGCCAATGAAGCGCGGTTAAGGTTAACGAGTAATCGTGAGCGCGAGCGGGGGAGGGAGGAGAGCACCCACCCGTTCGGCGATGCTGCGGGGGTGCGTGGCGCAGCCGCGCTTGGCCCGGATCTTGCAGGGGACGGCGTCCTGGAAGTGCAGGAACTTCTCGATCGCCGCCATGTCCGCCGAGGTCTTGCCGTTGCCGCCGGCGCCGCCGGGCAGGCTGAGTTGCGGCGCCAGGTGGTGCCCGTTCGACACTGGCGGCGCGTGCGCGGGGTCGCGGGAACGTTTCGCGCCGGACAGGTGGTTGTGGTCCGGCGCGGCGCACGCGTCGTCCCAGCCGCCGTCCATCGGGTATCCGCCAGCTGCAGGGATGATGCCGCTGTAGCTGCGCGCCGCGGTGCCGCCGTTGCTGCCGGCCTCGGGGCTGCCGCCGCCGAGCTCCTCGCTACCCATCTCCGAGATCTGCGACATCACCGAGCCCTGCCTGGATGAGTAGCTCAGCTGCCCCTTGAGCCGCGCGTCGCCGCCGTTCCTGAACTCGCCCGCCGCCATGCCGCCAACCCGGAACATGTTCCCGTATCCTGCATACAGCGGCGCATTAATTGCGGCTCGATCAGTTCCGGAAATGGAAAGGTGGCTAGCCACTCATGATTGGGTTCGCTCGCTACCAATTCGTGGAGGACCAAGAATGGTACTCCTAGTAGTACAGAGTACCGACTACTCCAGACTCAAGAGGAAGCGCCAATTACCGTTGTCCATGTTCAGATGGTTGAGGAACCCGGCGGGGGAGCTGCTCTGCCGGAGCAGGCTGTTCCCGGAGCCAACAGCGGCGACGTTGGCATCGTGCTCCGTGCCCCTGGAGCCTAGGGTGCGGTAGGAGTAGAACCCATCCCTCTGAGCAGCAGCCATGTGCTGCTGCTGTTGTTGTTGCGACTCGTACACGAGTTGGTGCTGCTGCTGCGAGGCCATGGACGAGGCGTCGTGGAGGAAGTGCGCAGCCGCGGCAGGACGGGGAGGCTTGCAGTCCCCGACGTCATCGTGGTTGCCGGCGTGGAACCGCGTGAGGGCCGCGTCCGCGGCGTGGTCAGTGCGGTGGTGATGCCCCGCGGCGCCGCCTCCCGCCGCGTGAAAGCCCGCCGCGCACAGCTCGCCGAGCAGATTGCTCGGCGCCGACCTGTACCGCAGCAGTCCCGGGGCGCTCATCTGCGGCGCGGCGGCTGGCTGCGGCTGGACGTCTGGCAGTTCGTTGAGGTCCTTGGACACCGCCGAGCCGTACATCACCAAGTGAAGAGGACGGCGACAACAGTTGCTACCAACGTCACCCTCCCTAATCAAACACGCACCTCTCACGCTCAACGCTTGCCAAATTCGACACGGCTAGGTGAGCCCAACTCAAGCAACACGGGTCACCGCGCGCGCTGTTGCTTCCGGTCACTTCTTGCTCGCTGCAAGCGGAGGGAGGACCGGGAGAGCGGTGAAATGCGCGCGTAACAGAGCAGGAGCTGCAGGAGGAGGAAGAAAAGGGGCAAGGATCGGTGCGGTGCAGTGGTGCGCCTGTGACTGTGTAGATAAGAGAGGAGTCCGCGAGCTACGCACGCTGAGCTGTGCTGTGTTGTGTTGAGTGGGGAAGCGTGTAAGCAGTGTAACGTGTGGGAGTGAGAGCTCGGCGCTATTTATAATGGCGGAAGTCACTAGAATTAAGGATGCGAGGTGCCCTCGGGGCGGGGGCGCTCGCTCGCTCGTCGCTGCGGCCATGCGGCCACCACGCGGGGAAGGAAGGGAACCTTTTGCGGCGCCGCCATGCGCCCATGGCCATTGCTGCTGACTCGATAATCCCCGAGCAACGACCCAGGCCCAAGCAAAACCCAGCGTTCGACAACTCCACACTTCCACGTGGACCCCGAGCGACCACAAGCCTCCTTGGGACCATCACCGAGACAGATTACAAAAAGGGAAATAAAAAGAACACAAAAGAGATCTCCGTTCACGAGAGCGTGCGCGGCACGTGTGCGAGCGATCTGCCTCCGCGTAGCATCCCCGGCTGCGCCTCCCGTCTTCCTCTGCTCACGGACACCTGAAAAAAAGATGCTCTCCTGCTGCTGATAAGAGTTCGCGTCAAGAGTTGCCGAGTTTGAGCGAGCAAACATGACCACCAGACCACGGCAGCTCAGCTGGATTCGCGGATCACGCACTTGAACTCGGAAAACACATGGTTTCCATCTGATCAACTGGATTTTCTTTTTGGGAAAGACCGGGCAAGTGGAGTTCGATCGGTTAGCTAAACTAGACTAGACGTACAACCAAATTCCTCAGTCTCTCTATGCGAGAAGCCGAGAACCATTCAGTTCTCGCAACGTTTCTGTACCATCTTGCCACCTCGCGAAGGGCAGCAGCGTGCCCCTGTATCTTTCACCAGTTTTTAAACCGCAAACAGATCTTTAGCTGGTTATATATAGTAACCCTGTCACAACAAAAGAGGTTGGATCTAGCTGGTAGTACTGCTACTACATACTTATCCTAACTGGTGTCATCATCTTCCTCGATTCGCTAAATCGAGTTCCGATCACAGTTTGATTCCAGCATCTGGAGGGAGGGAACCTGTGAACCATGTGACCCTGTGAACCATGTGGCTCCACATCCGCCGCGGATCATCTCCTGCAGACAATAGCTTTCTCCCAGCGAAAGGAGATGTATTCTGTGCTGCTAAGCTTGTGCTTCACTGTTCAGTATCCGGATGAGAAAGCAAGGAGAACAAAGAAGAAAAGTCTGGTGCCTTTTTGGCGTGGATCGATACATCGGACAAGAGACGATTTGCAGGGTGAGATGAGAATAGGAAGTGATGTGGTTGGGCTTGACACCGGATGGAGGGTAGAGTCGTAGCTAGTAAGCTAGTATTGTGAATCAAATTTTTAGTTTATTTTATCCAACGAATAATAAAAAATAGAGGAGAGGTGAAGCAAAGTTAGTTTATCTTAGAAATTTTTTAACCGACCCAACAACCCAAAAAATCAAAAACTTGCATCCCTAGTCGTAGCCACTAATACCACGACGGTACTCACCGAGAGGTTGACCTTGCAATCCGGGTGACATGAGAATAAGTATATTGTGAGTGTTGTATATATACTCTCCCTTTTTAGGTAGTATGAGCTAGCACTATTTCATCCGTATAACTCGCTTATACTTATAAAGTTATTTAAGATTAAGAAAAAGAACCACCCTCTCCCTATATTTGTTCGAAACGAGTATCTAAGATGAACAGGAGCATATGTAGGCAACAGAACTTTTGATGAATCTATCATCGAGAATAGGCATATAAGACGTAGTATATGAGAGATAATTATTATGAAGATAAGGATTTCATGGCAGCATAAAGTATCTTATTCAGGGAGAGCGATCTCGTCCTGTATGGATATGAAGGCTGCAATGAAGTTGCTCTTTAGAGTTATTTGGCACGCAGTTGCTTGCATAGTTAATTAATACTACTCCGTAGCATCAGCAAATCAATGCCAGCCAAATGTCATTGTGCATATATATTTGGTGTGCTTCGTTATATTGTTTCTGGAATATAGTGTGGCTCCTATTATTCCCCCACTGTGGAAATGCTCCACCAATAATGGTTAGAATAGGAACATCCTTTTGCATTATTATATGGGGGCGGTCTATATATATATGCACACATACTAACATTCGTAGATACATTCTTAAGAATAATATCGTGAAACGTTGATAGCTATTAAGAAATATTGTGTCCCGAAAAGGTGTGGTAGAACTCCTCCTTTCTCTACCTAAATCTCGTCGTATTATTCTTCCGGGGCGATAAGGTATCGATTCTTAGTATCATCCAATGGTAAGGGAGTATTGCTACAGGAGTTAGCATGCACCACACTCTGAACATCCCATAGAGGGGAGCAAATGTGAACTAGACGGTGACCACGTTTACGCAATTTCTTACTAATTGGTTAGGTACCTGTATCGTCCATGGTACACAAATCCCTCTTTACAACACAAGAATTTCTTTTTTTTTTACAGTAATCGTATAGGAGAAGAGAGTTCATAAATAATTACATAGTAGGAATAGGATTCAGTTAGCCACACCGCATGAGAGCATGTCCTCCAAATGCTAGCTGTATGGGTTAGCTTAACAGCTTATGGTATCATTCCTACTATAACCGGTACCGTAAGCTGTGAATAGGATTCAGTTAGCCACACTGCATGAGAGCATGTCCTCCAAATGCTAGCTGTGCCACGGCGAGATCGAGATGGTAAAGCCGGTGCCCCTGCCGTGCCAACAGTAGCATGTGACGAGCGCGAGGCCAGCCCAGGATGTCGCCGGTGACCGCATTATGAAAATGGTCATCATCAACGACGGTTCGTTGGTCGTTGGCGTCGATCGCGAGCGCGCGTGATCTCACCCTGACTCATCTCCTGTTTTCTTCGCGAGGGGAGTGGTTGAGGCTCTCTGTCACTGGCTTTGCCGGAACGGCCGGAAAATACGACGGCAGTGCTGGGCACCTTAGAGTTGGGCGGACAAATAAGGAGGCTGTTTAGTGGTCGCCGTCTCAAAAGCTACAGTTACAGCTACGACTCCAGGAGCGAAGGAAGAGATAGCTGAAAGCCTGAAACTAATCGCAACAAGGAGAGCACGGACATGTTCCGGTCTGGTCCTTGTTTCAAGCAGTTTGGGCCTAAAATAGCGAGGCTGCCAAGGTCATCATCTGTTTATGGGTCGGCGCACGCACAAGGCCCAATTCGCAACGAACGATCTCAATAGTGGCCCTGTGGGAGAGCACGGACGTGGACTCGCTCCTGGAGTTTCACTCAACGCTCGATCCGAAAATAAACAGTCCACTTTCCTCCCCATTCAGCAACAACCCATCCCGCTCTCCTTTCGGAACAAAGCACCCTTCCATCCCCTCGCGACAGCGACATGAAGACCCCCAACCCAAATCCAAACCAACTGACAAAATCGAAGCACCCCGATCGAGTTGCGTGCGATTACTCCACGCTGCGACCTTCGCTCGGTCCTCCAAGCTGCAAATCATCCATCGCAGCAGCTCGCGGAGAGCGCGCGATTCATTGCTTGAGACGTCGCGATGGCGGCGCTCCGCACGGCCCTGCTCGTCGTGGCCGTCCTGGCCTCGCAGCTGCTCCCGGCGGCGCGGTCGACCCGCGTGTTCTCGGTCGCCGACTACGGCGCGGCGGGCGACGGGTCGCGCTACGACACGGCGGCGATCCAGGCCGCGGTGGACGCGTGCGCGGC
>BCLF01000018.1:856730-885436 GCA_001602275.1 Zoysia japonica
CTTCAAATTTATGTGAATTCAATTGATGCTGTAGTTAAATTCTGACTTCTGAGATCTAAATCCAGGTCTAAATGCATACCTTGTTCAACGTATTATCACCTTGTTTTGTGCCCTTTCTGATACTTCATTTCTTTCTGTCTTTTATTGTTGGCCTTTAAAAAAAAAACTCCAGAAACTGCTGAATGCTGATTCTGAACATATTAGTAGGAAGTATTAGGGTATTTGGAGGGATGGTTGGGTTCCAATACCTATTTGTTTATCTCGAGTTTGGATAAAATTGCTGAATGAGACAATGATCTTATATCGTGAAAAGAACCTTTCTGACGCTGGAGCTTTTTTAGGACTTTTGTATAGAGATTTTTTTCCCGATCTGAGAAAGAAAAACACACAGAAGTGAAGAAGTAGGAAAGGAAAAGCGGTAAAACGCCTTGACTTCTATCTGGACCTGATCGATGGCAACTCACCCTTCCAGTCCATTCTCATCAGCCATTTAAATTTAGCCCAGCCCAATTCGTATCTAGCAAAGGCCAGGCCATTTACACCACCTCCTGCAGCTGCAATCTCCCCACAGGCCGGCCAACACCGCAGCGTCGCCCACGGCCCACTCCGCAGTGTACACCCCGCAACCAAATCGATGAACTTTCTCAAAAATAAATAAAATCGACGACCTCTCTCCGGGCTACCACGCGCAGTGCGCACCAAACCAGGCTCGATGCGGGCGATCTCGTCGGCGGCAGGCGGGATGCTACGGGCGCGGCTGCGCGGGGCAGCGCGCACCCGCGGTGGCGGCGATGGGTCCGGCCGCTGGACGACGCCGGGGCACGAGGAGCGGCCCAAGGGGTACCTCTTCAACCGGCCGCCGCCGCCGCCCGGGGAGTCGCGCAAGTGGGAGGACTGGGAGCTGCCCTGCTTCGTCACCTCCTTCCTCACCATCGTCATCCTCGGAGTAGGGCTCAACGCCAAGCCCGACCTCACCCTGGAGACCTGGGCGCACCAGAAGGCGCTCGAGCGCCTCCAGCAGCAGGAGCTCGCCGCCACGGAAGCGCGGGCCGAGTGATTCGGGAGCGGATCAGGTCACCTCAGACACTGGACTGCTGATTTGTTTCCAGTAATAACCAGGATGTCTGGTCCTTAGCTTCTGATGTGGTCGGGATACGGGCTGAGCACTATTCTGTTGTCCCTGTTTCGTTTTCGAATTTATTACTCTATGATGATCATGGCAAATGCCCTAAACATTTTGAAATGTTTAACAGTTATATTATCCTTTTCATAATTTGGTTGTACTACGTGGGTGTTGTCACTCATGTATGGCTCACCTATGAGAACATCAAAGGAAGATAATGCACAATGTGTTGCTGAAGTAAATCTGTCAGGTCCTGGTTATTTAGAAGTAAGGCTAGCTCGGTGCATCTAGCTCCCACTGCTAAGGTCTTGGGGGCATTACCTCATGGTCACAAGGCAACAGCTCTACTGCTGCACTAGGGCTCCCCTTCTTGAGCTAGTTTTTTAATAATCACAACATGCTTAGGGTCATAAGCTTACCACAATTGGATCTTTTGTATGCAGCCTTTTCCTGTATTTCTGTAAGAGGCTGTTTCCAGGATTTGAGCCTGTGACATCATGGTCACAACTCACAAGGCAACAGCTTTACCGCTGCGCCAGAGCTCCCCTTCTATAAAATAAAACAATGTCGAAATTTATATGTAACTTTTTAACACCACATTGTAAGTGCTTCTACAGGTTAATATACTTGATATTGAATGGCCTAGGGGATGCATATGTGTGCTTGAAGCAAGTGGCAACTATTTAGATAGAATACCAGAAAGCCAAGCTACTGTAATTAGTTAAGGCCAGCAATGCATTCTACAAGGAAGAATTCCGAAACGTGAGCTTCTGTCTTGCTGAAAACCATTGAAAGGTTCCTTATTATCAAGGGAGCTTGTAGAATTTGAGTGTAATGGCATCATAACTTAGGCAACTCTGCATCAGGCTTTGGGTTTAGTAAGTTAGAAAGTATGGATGAATATTTCTAGAAGGATATTTTTCAAGGAATTGTAAACTTCTCAAGTAAAAAATAAGAGTTAGTAAATTGCCCCTACGCTTACAATTCCTTGCAGTGGTAACTTACAGTTTCTGTGAACCGGCAATCTGCAAATGACATGTGCATTGCATGATACTCACTTTTCGGTCCATTTTGTTTTAGTTGTAAAGAATAAAGTCCAAACAATAGTCAGGAAAGTAAAGTATCTATCAGTTTTGATAATTTTGATTAACCAGTTTTATTGCTAAAAGTGATAGCTGTCAGTTTTTGGTAATTTTGATTAACCATCATGATTGCTAAATTCGAGTGTATCGGTTTTGGTAATTTTAATCAAGCAGCTTTATTGCTATGGCAGTCAATAATATGAATTAAATTCCCATGTTACCTTTTTTTCTTTCATCGGCTTTGTTACCTGTCTTCTCTACAAGGATTCCTATGATAATCTTTTTTTTTGTATGTATTCACTTGCAGACCCTGTGCAAGCAGGAGCTATGTGCACTGGGTGCCCCTTTTTTATTCACTTGCAGTTGCTTAATGTCATGGATGTTTCATACTGTGTGAGCTATGTTTCATTTTTGAGTTCTCCAATTCTCCTTCACATACACTTTGTTATGTTTGTTCTTCCATTGATTGACTGCTTTCTTGCAGTGGTTCAATTTCAGTAGGACTTTTTCTTGGAAAGTGGGATTGGACCCAACTGTTTTGGGTTTGGTAGATGAACTAATTTAACCTGCCATTCCATTGGGATTTTAATCCGCAATCCATAATCCTATCTATCCAAAAGGCCCATGATACTTTAAACTATGCTCTGGCGATCAGTTTTGTTTTGGAGTATTAGTTGACTAGGCAGAAGTTCCAGCGTTCTCCTGCTGTCCTGCAGAAAAGGTACTGTTGATTCACAATGTGCCATAGGACAAAAAGCTGTAAGTTTCCTTGCAGAAATTCCATACAGTATTATTAAATGCTCTTCTTAATAGGAGCATCAAAATTAATTGGAAACTTCATTGATGTTACTTGTTGATTACAATAAAGACCGTGTATTCGTATGCTAGTATTCCATCTACCTGGATCAGGCATTTTGTAAAGCAAACATTCAGTCCAGTTAAGCGTTGTAGAAATGAGGATGATATATGAATATATGTTTTGTGGCTAAAATATGCCATGTCTTGTACTTTTGTTGACCGGCTATTGAATACTATTAGAGTTCTTTAGCGCATCAACAGCTATGCATGGTGTTATAATTGTGTTCCTCTTGAGCATCATTTAATGATTACTGCACCTTTTTCATGAGAATTCTACAGTCATGTGCATATGCTGCTTTGCCCCAATGTTGGATGCCAGCTGTCTAGAAAAATTATCTGGTTACTCAGACTGACTATATGATATAGTACTGGTGCTTATCCGTCGTGCTTTATTTTGTAATTGTGAAGTTAGGTTTTGTTATGTTTATATGCTGGTGTGGTCCTTTTATTTTTCAATATGAATACCTGAATCTAAGTGCAATTTCTCTCACTTTCTTGTGAACTCTTTGCTTCTCCTTGAACAAAGCAGGTTTATTTTGATTACCAAGGACTGCAAATATACACACGAGCCTGCTCGAGTCTGGACTGTGTCTTAATTTGACAGCTCCGAACATGAATTTTCTGAATAGCTTGTTCATTACTGATCAGGAGCGGGACCATTCTATTTGCTTCTGCTTTCATCAAACGACCTTTGGGGCAATAGTTATACAGTATTAACCTTCATACGAGTACAGATGCTCACTTCTGCGTAGATCCAAAGCTACAGCTTATCATTCTCGCGCTTTTGAAGCGGAATCGAGTTCCGCCCGTTGTGTTTTTGACTTTGCTGACGCGCATCTGCTTTTCAGCTGTGAGCTGGGAGGTCAGTAATTTATCATTCAACATCATGGTAGTTTATTCTAAAGTTCTGCGCCTTGTTTTCCAGCTGCGGCACAAGCATCATTTGGCCTGATGATGGCTTCCTAGATGCTTCACTAGCCAGCCGTAGATCTTACTATGTTGTTTATGGACAATAAGCTTTGATGATTTCTTACACTTCACCGTGTTTCAGTTATGCTGTATAAGTATAACTGAGATCTTGCAAGTATGCGGTTGCAGGCACATGAGGCCGGGCCAGAACCTTTTGTTGGTGGTCCGATCCGCTGGCTGTGCAGATGCAGAAACAGTGGCCGATGGCTGGCAACGCAAAGCTGTCATTGCCCGCCAACCACCTTCCATTCCCTGATGAACAATCCCTTTAGCTTGTTGCGTAATACCCCACCACCGGGTCCCGGAGGCATGAATGATGGATGGAAGCTGAAGAAAATTGGCGGCTTTATGCCAGCCTCTCATTTTTCTTTCGTTAACAGGCAAAACTGTGGATCATCTGCTCTTATGCTTTGAATCGGATGTGTTTTTTTTAAGGGCGTGCGCTACATACATGGCCGCTCAGTGTGGTGAAGCAGCACAGACGCGGAGCGGTGTCGGTAGCATGTCCATGTTGATGCCGAGTCGCCGTCCGTGCGCGTCACCAGGCATTTTCCCCGGAATTTTCTTGCCGGTAAGATGTTACTGTCGCAGCAAATGCTGAATCCAATAAAGCCTGTTGTGCTGTAGTCCATAGTCCAATACTGGCAGACATTATAGGTGTATTGCTTCCAAGAACATTCCGTCTCCACCGTCCATGTGTCCGGCAAGCATCTGCATCTCTTCACATTTTTTTTTTTGTTGTTGCTCTTGCTCACGCTGGGATGTACTGCCGATCCCTATAATTTCGTGCTAATTTCCATAGGACCAGAGAAAGACACGGCGTGAGCACGAGTTCAACAGAGAGTGGTACTGGATGCTCCCGAATCAATCTGTCGATTAGGTCCTCGCTAAAATTCCCTCGGATACCAGTGGAAGAGTCAAATTTTGTGTGAACGAACCCATACAAAATAAAAAGGTACAAGCTGACAAACGTCTGAGCAGAAAAAAAGTGGACATGGAGGATGATATCGGAGGGACCGCAGGAACAAGAGGGGACGATTAGCCTGGCACTCTGCGGCCTAAATTACCGCTGTAGTGTTCTGCTCACAGGAGAACCGTGACGATTTACTCGTACGCGGTATGCCGCGACAGACAGTTCTGTCCAAGTTCTTTGGAATGGCTACTGCGGCGTACAGTACAGTTCACGAGCCGCAGCCAGCAAGTGGTGGTGGGTATACGAATTCTCGCCGCTCGCTATATTCCGCATGACCATGTACTCCGTACTGTATATCTACGCTCTGGCCTGTTGCAGTTGGCGTCCGAGATGTGATGCGACGCGACGGACGACGGTGAGCCGATAGCGTCGCGGCACCGCCCATCTGCTGTTCCACACGCCCGGCTTGCGAGACCTCAATACGTATAGCCGGCCAACTCGGCCGGCTCGAAGCCCCGTACTTTTGGCCTGACCCGAGCAACACGGCCAGACGGGCTAGGCCGGCCCGAGGCACGACTCGAGTCGTGCTCGGGGCGATCAAACCCGTTCTCGGACCCGTTTAGCCCGGTTGGCTCGGCTCGGCACGGCTACTGCTCGTCTGACTTATTTATTATTTTATTTAAATTTATTATTAAAATATATATAATTTGATTTATTTATGTTTAAAATTTATATTTTTTTATACTATATAATTAATTTTTCAATAATATTTTAAAAAATAAAATTTATTTTTTCACGTATGCTTCGAGTCGAGCTAACCCGTGTAAAATCACTCGGACCGTGTCTGAGGCTGAGTAGTCGGCCAGCCAGCAGGCCAACACGGCCCGACCCGATGAACTAAGCGAACCGTGCCGAGCCGTCTCAGAGTCAGCCCGAGCCCGGCCTGGCCCGTTGATCAGGTATATCAGTACGTTTGACAACCGTACAGCATTCCTGCGGCCGCATTTTTAGCCGTCTAATGATCCGATTCCCTGACGTCGACGATCCAGTCACTATTCTTTGAAGTCCCGGCATGCGCTTTCTGCTTTGTTTTGGCAGAAAAAAAAGAATAGGTTACGTAGGAGTACTTCTCTCTATCCCTGAAATGACGCTTTTGTTTGCGAATTTCACTACCATTGTGATTTACACTAGTATTTAATAACTAAAACTTCCTCCATTTTAATTTATAATTCATTTTACATCTAGTCACTGAGAATTAATAAAAATAAAAATTGTGAACTGTATTAAAAATGAGGAGAAATATAGAGATAGATAATATTAAAAATAAAGAAAAATGTATTAAAAAACGAAAATAATTTATAATTTGATAAAGTTGGAAGAGGACAAGATGATTTAGAATTTAAAGGGAGTTTTTTTTTTGTTGCGTGTTATCTTCTCTGTTTCTGTACTCTGTCATCTCATGCACCGTGCGAGGAGCAGAGTGGGCGGCCTCGAAACGCACGTTCATATAAGCGGCAACGGCCTTCACGCCCACGCTGAAGCGGAACCAGTGCCAGTGTGACGCCGCCGCTTACCTTCCCCTTCCGCCGGCTGCCGCATCAGCGTTAGCCAAGCGGGGCGGTGGATGCCTCGTACCCTCCGGCGCCGACCGCAGCGCGGCAGCCCTCAACATTCCCTCGGGAACCGCCCAGTTCCCCTCCGGCGTTAACCCCTGCGCCTCGGCGGCAAAACAAAGACCAGCAGGCACTTTATCTTCACCTCCCGCGTCCCTCGCCGTAACCTGAAGCGGCGCGGTAACCGCGAGAGCCCAGGTGAGCACTGCCGACTCCTGCGTCTGTTTCTTCCCTCGTCATTTCGACTCCTCACAGACCATCGCCCGACTGCCCTGAACCTCTTCCCTTGTGCGGGGGATCGGGTGTGCCGTTTGTGTTCGATATTCGATTTTTAATTTCGCGGTTGGTTTCCTTTGGTCCTCTTGCGTTCCCCCTCCTGGCGCCCCTGCGTCTCGTCGCCGGTGAAACTAATAGGGGATCTTGGTCCCACGAGCTCTGCATTTGGTGGGTGAACTCGTAGGTGGTCGTGCCGTCATGTGATCGACAGCAGCGCCACCGAAACACTCAAATTGGCGATTTCTTTGGCTATAAGGTGTTTTCGCTTCTTATTGTTTCATATTCTTGCTCTTGCTGCTGTAAATGTGTGAGCATTTTCTTCATTGGTAGCTATATAATTTCCCCGTGGATCAAGCATCTGTAGGATGAATTTTAATCCATTCATGGCTGCCTGCAAGATCTTAGGTAGTTCCAGTCTCTCGGCTTCCCTGGAATGTTTCGGTGCCTGATAGTTTTTGCACACAGGTCATTTGTGGCAATAACAGAAGATTAGACGTAGAAATTTGAACTACTGTGCTTCCCTATTTAGTTACTCCGAGCTGCCTGCAAGAAATTCGAGCAATGTTTATAACTTGTTGGTTCTTTTTGGAATCAAGTACTCCGAGCTCACGCTCGAGTATACATTTTCATTATGCATCGTGATTACCTTTGCCATATCGATAGCTTGTCAGATCTCTCTGTTCTCCATTTATGGTACAGCTTTATGTCTGGGGCTCTTTCGTCTCCCTGGGACCTCGAATGCAATCCAGGGGCACGGTGGTCCAAGATCAGCTAGACCCCCACCGCCAGCGCCATGTGCCTCCTACCTACCTCCTGCCCAAGAGAATTACTTACTCGTCCTGGAGGCATATTATCTGAACGAAATTCTCTTGTTAAGTTGTTAGAGCAATTAATTTTTCCTACGGTATTTCTTAACTACGGAGTAGAATTTTTGCTTAGCTGTTCAGTGATTCGGTCGTTCAGGACTCCTACAGCTCAGATACTGATTTGTTGTCCTATACTCCTATCGATTGTTTGGCGATGTTAACATCTAATTCAACCTGCCAGTCTGGACTAGTGGATCATGCACTGACTTTCATGCTCTAGATTGGATCAAATTGTCTGCTGCGTTTTCTTTAACTTGGGGTTGCAGATGATTGGTCTGCTCTGCAATCTTGTTTTATTGTTGATGTCTTATTGGAAGCTGCATTTCTTTACTTACAAAGTGGATATTTTATTAGAATGATAGTAAATATTCAGGAAGTGACCATTACAGTCTATAGTGGATTTCTTATTGGAAGTTGCACTTCTTTAATTTCAGCTCCAGAAGAGACTACCTTTCAGCTTTGGACTTGGTCTACCCAATCTATTTTCTCAAGCACTAGTAGCTATATTTGTGCTAGTGTGCTGTTTTTTTTTTTAATTTGGTTATCGCTATGCCAAAATAACATTTGGGTCGCTGGAGCATCTTGGCATCCAGTTTGCTATTTTGTCTACGGACTTTATATTCTAGAACTTTTCTTGTGCTAGTACTAATTTGTTGATGCTGTAGCCAGGTATCAAAAATGGGCGCCAAAGAGAATGGAGAAGAGAGGGATAATCATTCAAATGACGTTGAAACATATAGTAAACAAGGACAGGAAACTGAGTCAGACTATGAACCGGCTAGAGGCTCCCTTTCATCTCAAGGTGAGGTTACGAGTAATGAGGATATCAAAGTTAAAAGAGTCTCAAGGGTTCCAAAGAAGCTAGCAATGAAAGAGTCAAAGGAAAACGGCCCAAGATCAGCTCGAAGCTATTCTAATCGTCAAATACACACTAAGCTGCATTATACATCATCGAACAATACTCGGAACAAATCTCCTAAATCAAGCAAGGTGGCTAATGGTGCTAAAATTGTGGAGCTGAAGAAACCAGAGATTGTGAAAGTTCCTTCTTGCTCATCATCTGAGGCATCTGAAGAAACTGATGATAAAGTCGTAGAGGATAGGCCCTCAGAAGATAAAGCAATTGACGTTACACCCTCAGATAATAAAACCATTGAGGCCAGGACCAAGGATGACAATCCTATTGAGGACAGAACTAATGATGATAAAGCCTCTGAAGTTATGACCACTGCTGATAATGCTATTGAGGACATATCAAAATATGATAAGGCTGTTGAAGGCATAGTCACTGATGATAAAGCCATTGAGGGCAAAGTGACTGACGATAAGGTCACCGAAGGCAAGGAGACTGATAATAAATCAGTTGAAGAGCCAAAGGAAATTGATGTATTGGATGAAGCCCCAAAAAGTGATCAGAGCACTGCTACTGATGATGAAATAGCTGATGCTGAAGAAAGTATAGTAAATAATGGTAAATTAGATTCTTACGGAAAGAATGAGGAATTAGATTCAAGAATTGAGAAGCTGGAGCAGGAGTTACGTGAAGTTGCAGCACTTGAAGTTTCTCTATATTCCGTGGCGCCAGAGCACGGGTGTTCGTCGCATAAATTGCATACCCCAGCTCGTCGTCTCTCTAGGCTTTATATTCATGCATCAAAATTCTGGTCCTCAGATAAGAAAGCTTCAGTTGCAAAAAACTCTGTTTCTGGTCTTGTGATTGTTGCAAAGTCTTGTGGCAATGATGTTTCAAGGTAAATTTGGACTATACTGTACCTTTTATTTCTCTTTATGACCATCCATGTCAACTCCTTCCGCTTAAGATTTAACTACTGTACAATTTTTCCGCAGGCTGACATTCTGGCTATCGAACATTGTTGTCCTAAGAGAGATCATCACACAAACCTTTGGCATTTCACGACAATCGAGCCCACTTATGAAGGTTTTCAGCACAAACAGTATTGCAAAAACCGACAGGAATGTTTCTCCAATGCGATGGAAAAGTGGCTACAATGGCAAGCATGCTACACAAAATATCATGCAGATGCCAGATGATTGGCGTGAAACCAGCACACTCTTGGCTGCGTTAGAGAAGATTGAATCTTGGATCTTTTCTCGGATTGTCGAATCTGTCTGGTGGCAGGTAAAAAATTCTTTAACACTAAAATTATTTTGTCGCTTTTGAGAAATCTGAGTATGGCTTTGCTTCTTTAGAACAGGGGCATGAAAGCTATTGTCCATTTATTCATATTATCAATTTTTTATTGATTTTTTACTTTCCCAGGCAATGACACCCCACATGCAAACTCCAGCAGAAGATTTATCAACTCCAAAGGTTGGCTCATTGTTACGATCTTCTTTGGGTGACCAACAACATGGGAGTTTTTCTATTGATCTCTGGAAAATCGCATTTCGTGATGCCTTCAGCAGAATCTGTCCTCTTCGTGCTGGAGGGCATGAGTGTGGATGTTTACCTGTTTTGGCAAAACTGGTATGCTTTGTGATGGGCATTTTTTTGTTGTTTGAAAATAATGATATTATTCTTATTTGAAAATAAATAATATTTGGTTGTGATGTCTATTCATGAATTATTCTGTTATTATAAGGTGATGGAGCACTGTGTAGCCCGTTTAGATGTGGCTATGTTTAACGCCATCCTCCGTGAATCAGAGAATGAGATACCGACTGATCCTATATCTGACCCTATTGTCGATTCAAGGGTCCTGCCGATTCCAGCTGGTGACTTAAGCTTTGGATCTGGCGCACAGCTGAAGAACTCTGTACGTGTCTATACTGCAAATCATTAAATCCTTAGGTTAATATAATTTACATTTTTTGCTGTTTTGTTGGTTGTAATTGGATGCTCTGTCCTACTTAATATAAAGACACACAGCTTTCCTGCAAATTGAGAAACTAATTGATGAAATGCTTCTGTAGGTTGGCAATTGGTCCAGATGGTTAACAGATGTATTTGGCATGGACACTGCTGAAAATGAAAAGGATGGTCATGATGCAGAAGATAATGGTGATGACAGAAGGGATGCTGCTGAACCAAGCTGTTTTAAGCTACTCAATGAGTTGAGTGATCTTCTGATGCTCCCGAAAGACATGCTTCTTGAAAAATCTATCAGGAAAGAGGTAACTGTCCATGTGCAGTTTCTTTGTCACTCCAATGTCATAATATGTACTAGAGTATTTACTGTGCTTCCATATTTCCGCGTTATGTTTTATGTGTTCTAGTAGTTACAAGAATACTCTGCAACTTGTGCTTTGTTAGGTCTGCCCTTCTGTTGGCCTGCCACTAGTTACAAGAATACTCTGCAACTTCACTCCTGACGAATTCTGCCCTGATCCTGTTCCTGGCATGGTTCTGGAGGAGCTGAATTCTGAGGTACGGTTGTTCTTTTCTAAAAGAAGCTACTGTACCTCATGGTGTGATTCTGTTAAATCCTAGTACTCCTAGTAAACATCAGCTTGCCTGCAACATGGATATCATAATAAATTAATAATGAACTAATGGCGCGCAGAGCTTTCGGGAACGCTTCACAGACAAAGATGTGATCAGTACATTCCCAGTCATCGCCGCTCCTATCCTGTACTGCCGCCCGTCGGTCGAAGACGTCGTGGAGAAAGTGGCAGACACTGGTTGCGGCGACGCCGAGCTGGACCGGAGGGCGTCCATCATGGCCCAGCGAAGAGGCTACACGAGCGACGACGACCTGGACGACCTGGACTCCCCCCTGGCGTCCCTGTACGACAAGAGCGCTCCACCTTCGCCGTGCAGCGGCGTCGCTCATTTCAGCGCCCGTCAAGGAGACGCCTCGATGGCGAACTCGAGGTACGAGCTCCTGAGAGAAGTGTGGTCGGAACGTCGGTGACTTGATTGAGCACCCTATGATGCAGCTGTATAGGTCCTTGAGAATTGTAGTAGCATGCCTTCCTGGCAAATGTGCGTGTATATTCATTCCTCTGTGACTGTAAGTGGTGAGCCTGCCCATTTGTTAGTATTTTTTTTCTGTAGCATACACGAAATTGGAAGCGGAAGGATCATCCGTGTTTTCCACAGGTGTAGTAGTGATATAGGTGGATCATTTTGTATTGTGCAATTGTTACCAATGCGAAAAAGATGGGAGAAAGCATCATGCTGGCAATACATTGCCGTTGAGCCTTCACTGTCCGGTCCATCATTGTTCGCCCCTTGGGAATATTCTATCCGCCGCTGCGTCCTTGAGCGTGACCGGCGGACGGATGGCAGGATGGGTACATCCCCACCGACAGTTCTGTCAGACGCCACTTGTGCGCGTGAGCTGTTTCCACGGCCTTCCTGTCTTCATCCGCCTGTCATCCATCATCGCGCATGATTTGTGCGTGTGCGGCGGCAGTATTCAACTACTACAGTAGTCGAAAGCATCAGATGTGAGGCGGCGGCGATGGTGAACGCCACTGACGTTCTACCGGCCCATTGGAGAGGTGACGACGACGACTGAACCTCGATACGGACGGCACGGCAGGCGATAGGCACTGGCCATCTGCCGTTTCGCTGAGCGAGCGCCACCGTTCCCTTGAGAAACAACAATGGAAATGCTGCCGTCCCATGTCTGTCTCAGCGGCGTCCGCGCCACGGGCAGGGTGAGAGATCCGGCGTAAACCGGGCTGTGCCGTGGTCGGTGCCTCCTGCAGCACACGTTGTTGGCCCGATCGGATGGTGCGCTCGGCTCGATAGGATGGCTCTGCCGCTCGGCAAAACACGATTTTGGAGCTGCACACATCAGGCCACCACTAGTTGCTTCTTCCTCCTCTTCTTCCTCCTCTCCTGTCGTAGAAACATTTTCAGCGGTGGAGGCAACCGAACGAAAGCCACGGCGAAAGACGGCAAGGCCCGACCACACGCGCGCACCCAGCCCACCTGCCCACGCCGAACCAAAGCCCACGAAAACTCTCCCAGTGATCGTTCACGTGCGCGGGCTGGAGGCGCGAAATTCGCTTGGGTTTGTTTGCGCGGGCAGTAGCACCAGCATTCTGCCGAGCGCCCACTGGCCCGTCGCGCGTCTTCTCTCTTTTTGTTTCCCTCAGAAAGCTAAAACTTGCCAACGTTGACAGGCACTCCGGCAGCTTCTCGTCTCAGTGTAAGTTTATTTTAAACTTTTGTTGATCAGTATTTTCTAGCTTTTATTAACCGATATTTTAACCAATAATTTTTATATATTTAATTAAATTTAAAAATCTAGTATTTGTATTTTTAGATTCATCAAAAGAAATACTTTTGTAATATATATAATTTATAGTATTAAAATTAATTAAATTTATCAAAATTATTGATCAAAGTAATAGGCAACAAAACTTAGAAATAAATGTTTATTGGGACAAAGGGAGTACTAGAAGGATAAACAGCACTTAGCCCCCCAAACTGAACTATGTTGACGCACATGTTGGCTAGTACTCCCTTCGGTCCGACGAGAAGGTCGTTTTGAATAATAATATGGTCTTTAAAAAAAACAAAACTTTGACCTCTATTTTTTATAAAAAATATTTTTAAAAAAAAACATATTTATACTTTTATAAAAAATAATTTTAAGACAAATTTAATCATATAATTCTTATATTTTTAAACTTAACAAGTTAAATCTTATTTCTAATTTATATTTCTAATTTTTGATCAAAACATTGTCTAAAATAACTTTTTTTTAACCGGAGAGAGCATATGTTATTATTTCCATGTAACAGAACAGTTGTAGAGCAAAATGCATAGTACTACTATGTCTCTACCAGTATACTCGTCGGGGGCTGTATGATCTAAACCAAAACCCATCGTTGACCATCCATTAGTGCGTGCGTGCGAAGCTGGCTTTGTAGTAGCGGCAATTCACGGGCGCGCCGGTGATCTCTATTCCAGGCCCCACTCGATGCGCCCCGGTCAGCCTCTCGTGCGTGAGGACTCCTCCCCATTCCCCAACGTGCAGCTGCCTATTACAACTGTCGGACGCTAAGCGCCGGTGATAACAAGCGATTGAGTTTTAAGTAGACACTGATGCAAGCATGCTGGCGACCTGAGCGCCTGCAACCGCATGGTCAAGTACAGAGTAGATTACCTACTCTGTTGCTGTATCTTACTTAGTCTCGATGCACGTGCTAACATTACGGTATAAGAAAAAAATAATAATTTAAAAAATAATATATTAATATTAAAATTTAAAGTTTCTTATTTTTCACTATAAAAGATTAAATACAAATTAATCATTTAAAGTTTTAAGTAGTAGACACTTATGCAAGCACGCTCGTGACCATTTATCTTATTCAAAAATTTAGTTCGAATATATAAAATTTTAAGTTGTGATTCAAATAATTATATTAATAAATCAAATTATAATAAAATATATAATATTTATCAAAAAAAATTGAATAAAACGAATGATCAAAGTTGATATTAAAAATCAACGACGACATCAATTTAAAAATAGAAGGAGTAACTGGTAAGGCCTTGTTCGGCAGGAATCGTTCCTAAGTCGTATTCATTCCAGAGCTGGATTGAGTAGTTCCACGTGTGTGTCACTGAAACCATGTGAAAAATTTAATCCATAGCTCATCTAATCCTACCACTAATTTTTCTTATGTTCGGTTAATACAAGTAACGAATCCGTGACTCCTCTAGTTAAACTTGTGGCATGCTTGCTTGTCAGTCGATTTCGTTCCGATAGTTAGTAAGCACGGTTTTGTTACATATAAAAGAGGAGGGGGAATAAGTAGGATGGATTGATTTCCAAACCATTTCGGAGCTATTCTAACTTAAAACAAACAAGGCCTAAAATGAGCGATTTGTTTTAGTGTTTTATAAGCAGGGTATGGTACCACGGTTATGGTACCGTGTAAAAATAGGATTTTTTTATTGTCCTTCGAAACATATACTCTCTCTTGTGGTTGACTTTTAAATTTAACTTTGATTATTTATTTTATTAAAAATATTTACTCAAATATGTAAAATTTTAAATTATAATTTAAATAACTTTACTGATAAAACAAATTATATCAAAATATATACTTCTTCCGTTCATTTTTATTTGTAATTCTAACATTCAAATTTTATTTTTAAATAATTATCATTTTTGTTTTTCAATGCAACTTTAACCATCAGCTTGCATTTCTATCCTTATTAAATGGCTCATTTTTTTCCTCTGCCGCGCTTCGATTTACGCGCCTAAAGCATGGCAAAGGAGCCAGCCCACTGCTTTTCCTTGCACTGCCGCACTCATTCCTGCTAGTTTCGTAGGGGTAGCAGAGTGCAGTTTGCAAATGTCTTATTTCCAGTGCCGACGACTAGAACGACGATTAATACCGCACATAGAAAGTAAAATTTATCAAATTTTTTTAAAATAAAACGAACGGTGAAAGTTAAATTTGATATCAATTAAAAAACGTGAATACAATTTATTTAAGTTTTTAACATGCAACTTATTTTCGTTGGATCTGTCCCCCGATTAAAACGACAACCAATGTTCCATGAGAAACGACCGTTACTTGGAAACGTCGGGATGTCCGTACAAGTACGACATGAAATTCACTCCATGAGCCAGCCAACCGCTCAACATTGACAGGTTGACTAAGCACGTACACAAATGTATCAGTCGTACGCAAAATTACTATACGGACGTAGTACATGGTCCAAAGCATGCAGTGATTGGATGGAGTTAATTCATGATCTAACCACGTATAACCGCTCCGTCAAAGATGCTTCTTCAAAGGTCTGCCCGTGCTAGTACGAATTGTAATTTATCTGCAGCATTTCGTCCAATTTACTGCTTCTTAAATTGTTGTCGTTGTTAACTTTAAACATCAATTTTGATCATTTATTTTATTCAAAAAATTAATTTAAATATTTAAAATTATAATTCAGAGTAAATTTCAAAGAACTACAAATACTTTAAAAATATTATCAGAGAACTAAAGAGTTAACATCAAATTTCAGAAAACTATACATTTAAGCTACAGTTATTACAAAACTACAGATTTAACATTGAGAGGTGCTTCTCACACTGCAGCTGGGGCTCACTTGTCAGATTCACGGGGTAGGCTAAAACCTGTAGTTTTGTGATAAATTGTAGCTTAAATGTACAGTTTTCTAAAATTGAATGTTAAATATGTAGTTCTTTGATAATATGTGCAAAGTACCTATAGTTCTCTGAAATTTACTCTACAACTCATGATCTTAACTACTTTGGTAATAAATCAAATTATAACAAAAAAAATATAATATTCATCAAACTTTTTTGAATGAGACGAATAGTTAAAGTTGATGTCTAAAGTCAACGAAGATAACATTTTAAAATTAGAGGGAGGGGATGTCAGGAAATAAAAACAAAACCCAACTGAACTGAACTATGGTTAGCTTGAGAAATTTCGTCCTCATGCGTGAAGCTCGATCTCTTGCAATGAGGAAAGCCTCGAATTCACAAATCCAATTTCACATAACTGTCCCGTATGATCCCACAACAATATGGTAGGATTCGATCGAGTACATGCTACGAAATCATATACTACTACTCCTATCTCCTCAGGGTGCAAAACAGAGAAGCACGAGGTCAAAACTCCAGCAAGAGCTCAGCCTCTGGCGAGGGATCCGCCGGCGTCGACAGTGGAGCATCCTGGTGAAGCTTATTGAAGTAGTCCACCACGCTGAACCCCTCACAGTCCACAACGTCATCAGCAGGCGGTGGGATGTACGGCGGCCGGGACACCTCCCCGAGAAACTCCCACGCCACCCCGGCAAAGAATGGGTGCGCACGGACCTCGTCCGCGCCGCCGGCGAAGCCCAACCGCCTGGCGGGTTCCTTCTCCAGCAGCCGAGACACGAGGTCGGTGAGGTCCGGCCACCGCCGCTGAGCGTCCGCGGGGAACTCCGGCTCTCGGAGCAGCACGTTCCGGAACGTCTGCTTGCGGTTCCGGCCCCGGAACGGCGTCGTCCCGTAGGCCATCTCGTAGATGAGCACCCCGAGCGCCCACCAGTCTACGGCGAACTCGTGCCCGTCCCCGCGCACCACCTCCGGCGCCACGTACTCCTCCGTGCCCACGAACGAGAACGACCTCTCTCCCGCGCCGCCGGTCGTGGCCTCGCAGAAGCTCGATCGCTTGTTCCGGTCCGTCCGAGACACCCTGGCGGACTTCGCCTTCTTGATCTGAACATGATCGACCCCGCCGTCGACGCTTCTTTTCAAGTACCAGGCAAGGGTGTGCTGCTGCTCCTCTTGTGTGGAGGACGTTGTCGCGGCCGCCGAAGACTCGCTCCTCTTGAAGATGCGCTTCAGGTGGCGGTACTGACTCCGGACGTGGCCCTGGAGCTGAGGAGGCGGCGGCGGCGGCGGCGCTGAGCCAGACGACGAGGTGGACGTGGAGGTGGACGTGGACGTGGACGTGGACGTGGTGGGGGACTTGGGCGAGAGCTGGCGGGAGAGGTCAAAGTCCGTCAACGTGACGTGTCCGTCGCCTTGGAGGAGGACGTTCTCGGGCTTGAGGTCGCGGTACGCGATCCCAGCGGCGTGGAGCTCGGCGAGCGCGGAGACGACCTCGGCGACGTAGAACCTGATGGCCGCGGGCGAGAACACGCGGTCGGGCTGCGCGTGGCGCAGCTCGTTGAGGTCGCCGCCGGGGCAGTAGGGCACAGCCCACGCCAGCAGGTCGGCCGTCTCGGCGGCGCCCAGCAGCGACGGCAGGTGCGGGTGCGCCAGGCGGGACAGCACGGACACCTCCCACCTCGCGCGCCTCGCGGCGTCGCCCGCGGGCCCAGACGCGCGCTTGTCGAAGACCTTGAGCGCGTAGGCCAACTGCTCCCCTTCCCCGCCGCTGACAGCGACAGCGCCCGCGACGAGGAACACGGTGCCCGTGGCGCCGCGGCCCAGCACCCGCACCGCGCGCACGGCCTCCAGGTCTATCTCCACGGGCGGTGGCATTGACATGAGCGCCAACAAACCGTGGCCGCCGCTCGCGACGTACTCAGTGGACTCGAGCGTGGCGCGCGCTCCGTGGCGTGTAGCGTTGCAACGGTGCGGACGTGGAGGCGTGCGGTGAGCCGGTGATATAAAGGGCACGGGCCGGCTAATCATAAGGAAATGGCAGCATAATAAGTGGTTCTGTTGTCTTGTCCCGTTTCCCTGCCTAGAAAAACAAAGCAATGGTGGCCTTGCCACAATACCACTTCGGCAGAAGGAATTGTATTGTTGCCTCCGGCGTCACCTTGGCGTTCCCTTAAGCATCTCACTTCTTTCCAAAAGAGGTTACTTTCACGTCTCTAGCTGCAAGTGTTGATCTTGAGCGCTTTTGGTTTGTTTCCAAATCACATCGCCAAACTTTGGATACGCCCACGTTTATTTGGCCATCGCTTGGTTTGACGTCCTCAATTGGCGTGCTCGCAGAACGACGCTCGTACGCAGTACAATTTTACGCCCGCGCGTGGGCGAAATCGTCCGCCACGCGAACGATTGGCGTAGCAGGTGCCGGGACGCCTTCACTCCGAAGTAGGACTGTAGGAGTAGACAAGAACTATGCTTACCTTGGATAACGAAATCTGAGCTGAACTTCCCAACAATAGTGACGCATTGTACACAGGAGGCAATTTAACTTCTCAAATAGAGTTCAAATTGATGTAACTGCAACGAAGTTGTCGATGCAGAAGTTTGGCACTAGATGCGTAGCCGGTACAGACATAAAAAAAGAAATTGCTCATATGATCATTCCAGTTGTTCGAGCTAATAATAGTAAGAAAGATTGTCATTCAGCTGCTCAATTAAAAATTCGATGGAGCCAGAGAGATCATTGGGCGTGGAGTTCAAAGAGGGAAACAGTGGCATAAAGTCAGGGAAATTCTTTCAAACGAGCGTACTGTATGATATTCAAACGGAAAGGAAAATCATTAGTCATCAATCAGCATGACGCGACGAAACAGGACGGGGCGGCCATATTCCAATTCGGATACCGTCGTACGGCCTAATCGAGGTCTAAACCATTATAAAAGCCTCTCAAAATAAAAAGATGGCTTGATGGGATGTGTCGTACCTGGAATTTCGCTGGGGGATGCGATTCGTTCTCGCGCCTTTTCGTTCTCTTGTTCATGTACCGAGCTCTCGAGGTGAACCTGACGAAACGGGATGAGCAAAAGCGAACCTGAAACTGCACAACAGAATCATCCTTCAGTAGCGTTTCAACGGGATTCACAGGCCAAACTACGCAGCAACAAAAACATGCCTCTTTTGATGGAGGAGGTGAACCTTGCCTGAGAATTGACCGCATCTGAAGTCAGAATTTGTGAAAAGCAATAATACTCCCTCCGTCCGTCCATTGAAGCTTCAACTGCTCCCCAAGTTAAGTAGCACTGCCAGATTTTTAATCAGACGTTTGCTCATGGATTGCCTTGTTTTTCTGAATATGGGCTCCTTTTCAGTTTTCAGATGAGGTTTCGGTGGCAGCCGAAATTTAGAGAGCTGGGGTTGACGCAGTTGTACCATTTCCTTTGCCCCTTGTACTGTTTTATCTTGCCAGCGTTTTCTACCTTTCTGCGATGCGATCATCGTTTGGGCAGAATGAAACTGTTCAGTATGATCTCTTAATTAGGGGTGTAAAACAATCCCACTTAGGTTATCCTCAAAACCTCTCTAGTTCAAAAAAAAAATGAACTAAATTTCAAAATTCTCCCATACTTTTGAAAAACTAGTTCATTTTATTGAACTAAGAGGTTCTTAGGTTAACCTTATGTGCATCACCTATTTACACCCCTATGCTACTCACGCAGATAACGGTCCCAGATCAATGAGTACAGTACATGTCTTGGTTGTGACTATAATTTTGGCAGCCATGCCAGAGTGTCTTGTATACCACTGTATAACCTGGTCCACCAGACCACCACAGTACTACGCCCTACCAGTAACAGTCTTTACATAAGGCATCAATTTTAATGAACTACTAATACTTTGAAGAAGAAAAAGATTCGATGCAGCCACTATCCATTCATCATCAACAGTAGGCATCCCAAAGGTCCTGAAATCCAGCATCAAACTGCAACAACAGGTTGAAATGGCCAAGCTGGCCGGACTTTAAGCTATGCTTCCTAACACGAAAACGAAAAAGGAGAAAGGAAAATCAAATCATGGCGAGGCAGGTTTGCTCCTGTTCTTGTTTGAAAAATCTGTTGTAGAGTCATCTCGAAGTTACTCCTAAGCGTCATCTACTCGGTCAATGATCAAGTGCCTTTGTTCTCGCTTGAGGGGACTGTTTGATTGTTAATTATTTCGAAAGGACGGGTTTGATTCCTGACAATGAATGATAATTTGGACGGAGAGTACAGTATCCCATTTCTGTCTCTTATGGGAGGCTTATATATGATTGTTCGTGGAGCCCAACCTGAATTTAAGGGCAACAAGCAGAGTAAACTACACAGACTAGCGTAGTAGTATATTCTTCAGAAGCCAATAAACTGTACTAAGTTTTGTATTTGCATCCTGACATTTCAACCTCCAACGTACCAAAGGCTCTTGGAGATTGGCTTGAAATTGATCAGGATGTAGACCTTGTTCTATACTCCGTATATCTCATTTTCGGCTCCTTCCATATCTCCGGTGGTCGTCAGGCATAGAAGGGGCCATCGACCAACAAACTGTAGGATCAGGCCCCGGTCTGGTCAAGCGCGAGAAGGCATCGCGTTAGGTGGTCGCAATTATCTATCCTGATGAACGAACCGAAGCCTCGTTTTGTCTGCTCCTAATACAATTATAACTAGATTCTGCGAAAGACGAACATGATTCATTATGCACGGCCTGTCCGCGCGGGTCATGCCCGTGCAGGATAGGACTCTAGAATTACAACCACTGCTTCGTGGAAACGTCTAACTTTACTGAAGGAGTTCATCACTGAAGGCGGCGGAGTAATGGAGACGCTCTGGTCGAGTCATTAACAACAATGCACAAGTGGAACGACGAAGTCGTAAAGCCAGATAGCGTCTCGCCGACACGCTGCTAGACCACCAAGTGGGAGGAGCAGGAGCTAGAAGAATAATCGAAGAGGTTGGAACTCATCGCTCGTTTTCTATTGCCGGCTTGGTCGGCCATTACACATCTGAGTTGCTCTGGCCACAAAACCCGAGCTGGAAGCTCCAACTCGAAAAAACTCGAGCCCGAATCCAAAAAAACCCGAAATTTGAAACTCGAATCAAATTTTCGGGTAGTAAATCTAAAAATCCGAATTAATTTCGGATTTAATGAGGTTTGTATCTCCGGTACCCAAACTATCCGAAATACTCGAGTAATTAAATGAGCTTTTTTTAACCTACAATAACTCATTATTATTGGTTAAATTCTAGATCTAATCATTCACACCCCAAGTCAACTAAGCTCATCTCATAAATAACGTGCTCATCTCATAAATAACATTAAAAAACATACAAATTTTTATCTTACATAAAGTCACTCGCTCTAATCTATGATAAAATGGTGTCAAATGATATCAATTATAACTATAATTTAATGCGATACTGTAAATTCAAGTAATTCGGATTTACCCGAACCCGAAATACAATTGTCGAGTTTTATCTTAGCTCGATTGAAATTCGGGTATCATTTTTTAAGATTCAAAATTTTTAAGAGGGGACAGGGACACGGGTGATGGTTGGAAAGAGGTGTTAACTGCTTATTACATGTGGCTAGAGGTCTTTCGACCTCGTCTTGCCTTGGCTCGTGATGAGCGGATGATCAATTAGAGGGGCTTAAATCATGAAATCTTAAACATAAACGGTGATTAATCAGTGACTCACCGTTTAGATTTTTTTCAGTTTAAACGGCTGTTTAAATCGGTTTAATCAAACTCAAAATAAAATTAAATAGTTTAAACGGTTTAAACAACCTAAACGGTCATCTTCTATTTACAATCTAAACGGGTTTAAACTTCTGTTTAAAACCGTTTAAGAAAATATTTGGCCTAATAGCTGGGGAAAACTTGGCCCTCACCTACGCAACCTATGGCGAGGGGGAAAAGGAGCGGTTGGAAGCAGCCGAATCGCCGGTTGGGAACTTGGGATTGCTCGGTGTCTCGGAGAACAAGACGAAAAGCTTCCATCATGGGGCCATTGTGGAACCATGATTCGCATCTCGTCGGGCCTCGCGGCCCATGGTTCCACCAAATCAGGTATTCTCAACCTCCACCCCACGCCTGTGGATTCCGATGGGGTGCACAGTTCATGGGCCTCCGTCCGTTGCAATTTCATTTTCTCGGCCTCGTTGCTAAATTGGGCATTTGGGCGCGTAGCGCGGACGTTTCTAGAAAACCGGGGTTGGATTCTCCTAGAAAACGGCTGCGTGTGCTTCCGTGCTGGGCTCTGCTCCCATCTCTCCCTCTTGTTTTCAGATTTTTTTTCCCAATCATTCTTTCCTCGGAACTAGTGTGCCAGTCTGGAAAACTTGAACGAAGAATCCCATACGGTTACGCAGTCCAGTTACTCATAGGATCCAGTCGCCACGCGCCAGCTGAATAAAAATGGTGTCCAACAAGAGCAACGCGCTACTGCCGGCTCAGCGAACGCGCTGACCATCATCATCCCGTCGCGGTCCTCTTCGAGCAGCCCGGCAACCTCTCGCCAAGAGGAGGCAACTCGGCAACCATCGCCCATAGTAATATTTAATCTGGCGGCGACGCGGAAATTACTCGACTAGGACGGTGGCCGATCGGCGAACGAGTCAGCCGCGGACTCACGGGCTAAGGAAAGGAAAACGACGAGTCGAGCAGGCTACCGGCCGGCCGCCACGCGCGCAGGGGAGGTTGGGAGGAAGGCTGGCGGCACGCGTCTCCACTCCGGCCGAACCATGTGGCGTCCGCGACAGCGACCCGGTGAGCTGAGACTGCGGTGTGAGTCATCATGGAGAGAGCGAGGTGGGAGCCGCGAGGCGGGCGCATAATTCTGCGGCCACACCGGAAAGACGCTTGCTTCTCGGCGAGAAATGCGAAAGCTGCGGGGAAAGAAAACACTGATTGATCATGAGGACGCTTGGATCATTGAGCAATCATCGTCCTGGTACTCTGTATGAAAATCAAGGGAAAAGTATTAATTTTTGCACAAATTTGTGTGTGAAAATAACAATTACGTACACCCAATCCATTTGATCTTCGTTTCGCTCCCAACCACTGCGCGTCACTATTACAATAAACAGTATTTATCCACCTCTTTTCCTTCCATTTCCATTCCACTAGAAAATATGCGCGGCGTTGCCTCGCTTGTATTTTTTTTTTTTACTAAGATGACTTGTAACAAAATATGAATAAAGATGTGTTCAAATTATATATGATCGCATACCTGCAGCTGCCACGCATATCACAATCAGGCAGCACCTGTCGTCTCCGTCGGCATGGGACGCCTTTCTCATCCTGGCGCCCCACTGCTTCCTCGGCAATGCGCCTGCCGTATCATTGAATTGAAAGCTATATGTCCAAATGTTTGAGAACAATTACACATAAATTGCAGTAAAATAATTGTTCAATGGAAACAAATGCCCAATAGCAAGGTTCGATATCCTTGGCAATGCGCCCGCCGTATCACTTGAAATCTATGTCCAAATGTTTGAGAACAGATGCCCAATAGACTCTAAGGTTCGATATATAAAGAGTTCATGAAAGTATAAATATAATGTAAGAGTAAAATACTCAAAAAAAGTATACAATAAAAGGGATAATCAATTATAGTAATGGGATAAATATAGGAGGAAACACCATTGTTGTGTATCTCCATTCTCATCAATATACTGTAGTACGCATGACACATGAGCTGGCTTTATCGAGACCACAGAGCAACATAGTTGAATCAAACTGTAATTACAATCATGTTAATATAAATTGAAGTCATACAGCTCCCGTTTAGGTTTATGTAATCATGACAATTTAAAATGTAAAGGGTTGTTGGGCGTGTACATACTCTTTTAAATCATTAGAATCTGCCACATACTTTGGAGCCTCATAAGGTTCATGGTTGGAGAAATGTATACTGCCTTCCATCATCTATAATCAAATGAAATATGCGTCGTCATTTAGTGATATGAATTGCTTCAGGTTTCCGTTTTTAGGTGAAGAAAATTATCTTATACAGTATCATGGCAAAAAAGAAGATATCAACTTTTTGTCATATTTCTAATGCTTGAAAACTTCAGAGGCTATGTATCAGTCTAGATTTGTACTGTATCGAGCATTAGCTAATATGAAATCATGAGTGGGCTCAAAAGTAAGTGGTAGCTCCTAAAACTTACAGCTTCCTGTGACCTGTCTCTCCAGATATCTTGTATAGTACATCATCGGTATGTTGGGATCCCCTTGCGGTGCTTGTGAGAAGATTAGCTGCCAGCGGTCCTTTGTTGATGATGAAGCTCTTCGGGGTGGAGGCGGCGAGGCAGGGGGCGGCGCTTGGCGGCGACGGGGCAGGGGTCGGAGCTTGGCATCGGCAGCGGGCGGGGCAGAGGTCGACGCAAGAAGGCTGTGAGGGGTGGGGGGGAGGCGGCTTGGGCTCGAAGTTTTCGGTGAGCCCTGGTGAAGCGTCGATCGTCAAACGGACGGCCCAGAATCACCAGCTAATGGGAGAGCGAGAAACCCCGCGGATTTAAATATGTAAGATTAGAAATTGTTTAAACAAAAAGAAGATCGAAATCATTGAAACACTTTGACGAACAGCATGACAACACCCCACCAACACCATTTTCTTCCTTCATTTCGTGAGTTCTTCTTCCCCTGCAGGGGAGGGAACTTGACAGGTTTCTTCCGCTGTGGAAATTTTCGCCGTCTCAGAACCGAACGATCTTGGCCGCGCGCACCACGGGGTTCTCCTTCGCGATGACGTCCCTGGCGGCGCCCTTGTAGTCGAAGCTGCAGCCGTGCCGGTCGGAGTACCGGTGCTGCCCGCAGAACAGCTCGCCGCAGCGGCACCGGAACCCCGTCAGCCCTACGCGCTTTCGGCAGCTGGAACACCGGTTCACCGACGTCCTCGGCGCCTTAGCTTCCACAGCCGGCGCCGCCTGAGGCGACAGGTCAACGGCCGCGGCTGCAGAAGCCGGCTCCACCGGCGACGCTTCGACCACCGCCGGCCTCGGCTGCGTTAACGCCGACGGAGAGGTCGAAGAGGTGGGTGACGACGGCGACGGCAGCGACGCCACGAAGCAGCTCTGGCACAGGTTCTGCGTGGCCGGGTTCCCCGGGAACCCGCAGTTGTTCGCGCAGAGCGTGATCTCCGGCGCCCGGAGCTCCGTGGGCTCCTCCTTCTTGTCGCGCTGAGCCATCCTTGCAAGCTTGTACCTTTGCTTTTCTGCGGGGACGACGGACCGCGAGAACAGAAGCGAGTTTTTTCTTTTTTTGTATGGAAAGGGCCAGAAGCGAGCTGGAGTAAGGCAGGTGTGAATTGTGATCGGCGAGCGAGCGAGGAATGGAGGAGAGGCTTTATCGCGGTGGAGGAGGCCACGGGCGACAGCGACCGGCCCCCCGTGTTATTTCCGGTGATGTCCCTGCTGGCGTGTCGCGTGGGGCAACAACCGCGTCGCGGGTTGGCGACGCTACCCCCGCATGCCGGCCGCCCCGGTTTTGGGTGGGGTGTCCACATGGCGCGGCCGGGGCCGCCCGCCCGCGAAACGACGTGAACAACATGGCCCGCGTGGGACGTGGCGCGCCAAGGGCCGCGGCGGGGCGGCTGGTGCACGGGTGCGCGGCGAGGGGTAGGATGGTAATTAGGATGCTGGACGCGGTCGCGGCGGGTGCTGGTTTGGTTAGTCTGTCTCCGTGCCGGCCGGGTGCTGTGCATGCCTGTGTGGATGGGTTGGGTTGGAACTCGGGACTTGGAAGTTGGAAGTGCCCACGGCACGGGGCAAGTAGCCAAGGAACCGGCCATCTGCGGTAGTGAATAAAATTGATCAGGGCTGCAGTAATAAAAATTTGGATTTTTTTTAACCGTTTTATTTGAAATTAACAGTGCAGATCTAACACTACAATAAAAAGTGAACAGTATTTTGTTGATGAGCAGAAACTGTGAACAGCAAAATGCTACAGTAATAATTTTATTTACTATTTTTTCTTTTATATTTTTACTATGTCACGGTGAATTTTATTCGACACCGCAGAGGAGCAGCACAGAGGACACGGTTCCATGGCCAAGTAGCCGCCCGGGCTGACCACGGGATGGAATTCCCCACGGGAGACGTTCGTTGGCGTACGTCGGAGGGTTGACCATGCCTGCTCAAGAGCTCTGAAAACCGTACCGCGTCATCCCTGTTTAAGGAATCTACTCGCCCTTCACCCTACGTTCTGTTCTTCTCGCTGCCGACAAAACAAAAGCAAGATCAAACTAAGCTCGGGCTGACCACGCGCAGCTGAAGGATTTGAGCAAGAAACCGAGCAAAAACCAACCATCGGCGCACGCGGGCGGCCGCCCGCGCCGACGTCTCGGCGTCTCCGGCCGGGATTGCGTCGGAACGTTGAACTGCTCAAGAGGGTTCGTAGATTCCTCGAACGAAGAATCACCCGTCTCCGCACGTTCTGTTCCGTTCTGCTCGGCCCGATCGAGCCGCCGATAAAACAATTGCAGGTTTAAGCTAAGCTCCCCGCGCCGTGCAGGCCGTCGCTATCAGACGCTGAGCTGTGCGGATTAGCACGGCCGTTCCTCCCTCCCGTCCACCTCACTTACAATCCTTGTAACGATAGTGCCACACGATGGCGAGGGTACTAAACTGCTCTGACTCGGCCCCAATGCGCGTGTGGACATGGGAGACGCGCGCGGCCCCATTCCCTGCCGTTTCCTTACGATCCCGTGCGCGGCGGCCGCGTCCCAGGCTCCCAGCTGGTGCCGACTGCCGATCCGGATAAGCAGATGCCCGCCCTCTCTCGCCGGAGAAAAGACGCCTCGACAGCGAGAACAGCGACGCCGCTTTCCCCAGCGAAGGCAGCAGACGCACGCACTCCCAACTGGCAACTCCCTGCACACGGCACCACAATAACAACGACGCGAGGAAAGTATACATGGCTGTAACCAGAGCACGCGCAACGTAACCAGCTATTCTCACGGAGCCCGCGAGAGGCTCGTGAACACGATCGTTGCACAGTTAACCGCTACTACATGGATATAGAACTGCGATTGCAGCACAAAAAGATCAAGCTGGCATGTCAACTTCGCTCTCCCTAGGCTGTCTCTGTCGGAAGGACAATCCTCAGCTTGGGGGCATGAGCGCCAAGAAGGCCATATCCAGCGAGATATTGTTTGGACTGTTAACACCGAGACGCATCGACGGCTTATGCGTGGCACCAGCAGCGGATCAGATAGAAGCAGACACTCCACCTGTGGTGACTGACTGGCACCCGTATCACGCCCAGATATCAATCAGCATGCCTAGGAAAATTTGCTTCTCCCATGTTCAGATTTTTTTTTCGGGCCTTGACACTGCGGCATTTGCTGTCCTTCACTGAAAGTGATCAAATCGTCAGATAATAGCAAACAGTTTCGTCACTTCAGCGTGACCAGTTTCAAACCACTCACGCAGCCCCGCTTAAGGACCCGAGCTGCCGTGCAGTGTGGATAAGATTGAATTTCAAGGTCTATATAGAGTGTTTCCAGATCCCTTCAGCGGTCTGAAATTTCAGACACCCTTTTCTACTTCAGAAATTTCTACGAAATCTCGAGCTGCTTTCGCAACTTAAGAAATTTCTAATTCAACAGCTCTGCTTGATCGGTCCCATTGGTTCCCCGCACAGAGCTCAGCCAGGCTAGCCATCGGAAACAGGCTCAGCGGAGCCAGTATTCACGGGTGCAACCTCCGGTGATTGGTTTGCTTGGGTGCGTTCCGCCTGTACCAGATAGTATGTTGTTTGGTTGACTGATTTTGGCCCTTAGCCGTACCTGCAGATGCAAGTACCAGTGATTGGTTGGATGTATGAGACAACGATCTAGTTACTTTAAACCGGAATGGTGAACTTGCCACCATTTTTCAGTGCGATGCAGCCGTGCAGGGAATCTGCTGATTTGCACGTCTTCCCTTGCCTCGGCCGTAGCCAAAACTCCGTCTAGTCAATTCAGATATCCTTTTCGTATTCCGAATTTGATAAGCTGGAGACCTGCCACAGAGATCGTGCAGGTATGGACTTTTCTGAAAAGCCAGTATATACCAATACAAATATTAACGCACGCATCACCTGGTCTGCATACGCAAGGCAGAGCATCAGGATTCGCAAGAACAGCACCATCTCATGCAGATCAGCAGAACCGTCCCACTTCTCTATACCTTGGGCGAAGCGAATCGATCTCGTCGCAGATCCTCTGCGTGACGTCCCTCCCGTTGCCCGCCTTCTATGCGAACCTCTAACGTGGGATCGAGCTGTAGTCACACCTTAACACTTTGTAGCAAAGCCAGCATCAGGATGGCAATATAAAGTCTGCACACTTTTTATTGACGTGGTGCGATATGTTCACGTATCAACGGAAAAGAGAACAAATATAAATACCATTCCAAAGTGACCATAGTTGAATAACACCTGAACTTTGGGACGGTATTCATCTGAATTTCTCCACACCGGCACGCCGCGAAATACTAGTGATAAGCATACGCATTCGCAAGAACCACGCGAGATCATGCAGAGGAAACCGCCCCAAGTTCTATATCTGTCCATGCGAATCGGAGTCATGCTGCGCAAGATCCTCGCATATCATCTCCACTACGTCCCTCCCGTTGGCCGCGTTCTGCGCGAACCTCTCCGCGCAGCGCCGCTCCACCAGCTCGGCCACCTTGGCCGCGACGGCGGCCAGCGGAGCGCACCGGATGCTGGTCTCCTGCCGGAACAGCGTCCACTCGTCGGGCCGCTCCGGGTGGGGCGCGTAGCTGCAGCGCTCCTCCACGTGCACCAGCCCGCGCAGGTTGGCGTTCCGCGAGACCACCCGCATGAAGCGCGCGGCGCCGTCCACGTCCGTGCGCTCGACGCAGAGCACCGCCGCGTCGGCACGCACGAGGCCGCGGAGGAGGAGCGGGAGCG
>BCLF01000018.1:899507-914457 GCA_001602275.1 Zoysia japonica
ATGTAGTCCATCACCTGCACCTATAGTCAAGGGCGACAGATATGAGGATTTTCAATGCCCCAGGAACCAATATGAGATCGATCAAATGAAAGCGGTTCCATATGCTTCAGCTGTCGGAAGCTTACAGTATGCTCAAGTATGTACACGCCCTGACTTAGCATTTGTTACCGGGTTACTTGGCAGATTCCAGAGCAATCCTAGAATAGAGCATTGGAAACTAATAAAGAAAGTCTTGCGTTATTTGTAAGGAACAAAAGGCCTCATGATGACATATAGAAAATCAGATTCACTCCATATAGTGGGGTATACAGATTCTGATTATGCGGGAGATGATAGAAAGTCTACATCTGGATATGTGTTTACTCTCGCTGGAGGAGCTATTTCGTAGAAAAGCTCAAAGCAAACCGTCACTACATCGTCCACAATGTATGCCGAGTTTGTTGCATGTTATGAGGCTACGGGGCAAGTGAACTGGTTTAAGAAGTTCATACCCGGTTTAAAAGTGGTTGACGACATCTATAGACCACTTAAATTGTACTACGATAACGAACCCGCAGTAACGTATGCACATAACAATAAGTCAAGTGGTGCTGCCAAACACATTGACATAAAGTACTATGTTGTGAAAGATAAAGTTCGGGATCAAATCATAAGTCTTGAGCATATAAGCACCGCAAAGATGCTAGCGGATCCGCTTACTAAAAGCTTACCACCCAGAGTATTTATAGAACATGTTGCCGGCATGGGTTTAAAGGAAAGCCTGTGACTCCTGAACTAAAAGATGGCCCAAAATGTATAATAACTATTTCAGAACAGAAAAATGTAATGTAGCTGTTAAGTCTATCGGCGATTGATCGTGATGATGAGACAGTTCTATACATTAACCTGTAATGGAATGAGTGAAGTTAAAAGTAATAAAGATAAAAGTAAAAAGTGAGATCAAAGGGGAGAATGTTAGGAATTGATCTCCATCCGTTTTGGCCCAACGGCCTTAATGGGCCCTTGACCTAATCGCGCCCTGATCGGGGGCGCCCAGCCCATTATGGCTGGTGGGTCCCTGTCGCCAGCGCCACAATAAATAGAGTTGGAGGGCCGGCCGGAACTCAGGACCTAAGTTCATCCGTACCGCCGCACCCCACCGACATCCCAAAACTCGATCTGTGAGGGAGCGCTGCGCCGATGGGAAGCGCCACTGTCACGACGACCGCCGCCACCGAGAGATCGACGACGTCGCCGTGACTCCAACGCCACTGCCCTCCTCACCGATCGACGCTGCCCAAGAGCAGAGGACCGCACCAACAAAGGGTAGATGGCCGGATCATCTTCCTCGACTCCGGCGACCGAATCCGAAGGTATTGACCACCTCCGAACCATAGATCTATTATCGACACAGATACTCTCGAATCTACACTCCTAGACTCACAGAAAAGATTACAACATCCGCGACGGCAGCCATGCGTGGGAGACGGACGGGCGGGGCGGTCAGTTGCTCGGTTCAATGCCCGCCACGCGCCACGCGGCGAAGCACAGCCGCACCCTCGGGAGCGCACGTCACCTGCTCAGGTATCGCCGCGTGCCAGGGGGAAGCGAAGGGCAAACATTGCCCTCGTTGCCTAAGTCAATCGACACGTCCGAATATATTAGCACCGGATCGGCGTTTAAGGAGAGAAAACGTGAAGAAGGAAGAACTGAGGAAGAACAGAGCGGAGCGGAGGAGAAACAGAAGGCAGCACTACGAGACTACGACGCCCATTAGACTTCACCAGACGCGGTTCATATGAGCGACAGGCTTCATGCGGGCGTGCCGGACGCAGAACAGTAGCGAGCGGTTCCTTCACCTGCGTTGTCGGATAATGTTCAGGGTTACAGATTTTTTCTTCTTCATCATAATGGATTTTGAAGCTTTCTTTAAGGAACACGAGAGTCAAAGTTCTTTGCTCAATGATCACTGGTACAAGTTCTAAGGCCCTGTTTGAATCTCGAGGGATTATAAGAATCTAGATAAAAAAAATCCTATTGATATCAGTTGAGATTTTGGAAGATTATAAAATTCTTTAGAATCCAATTGATCTAAATATTATTCAAAATTTTATACCACAATGAACATTAATATATCTAAAATGATAAAATCTCGTAATTCGAATAGTTTAGATTTTAAAATTCAAAATTTTAAAAATCTCGTAATCCAAATGGCTGATATTTTAAAATTCTAAAATCTGAATTGTAAAATTCAAGAATCTATAATCTGGAATCTTGATTCAAACGAGACCTAAAAAGCCTTTTTCTCGTTTATTGGGCCGAGTCACAAGGCCTACGTTAGTTGGGTCGCGTCAGCGGTACACAGATAGAGCTCGACTTCCTTGGGCTGCGAAACCTACAAAGCCCACCACAAAACAATTGCCCGCGAGCTCGAACCCATCTTGGAGTCCAGAGCAGAAATATGCGGTCTCGACTTCCATTTTTTTTTTAAAAAAAAAGCCCAAATGATCTTTGCACTCTGCAGAGAAGAATGATGGTAGTTGAAAAACTCATAAATATTATTTAATTTTTTTTCTCAAATTCGTTCAAATGATATCTTTTCTTTCGATATGAAGCCATATATCTTTCACATAGGGGTGATAAAATCCACCACGCAATACTTACATACAAAACTGACAAGTTATATGTACTTACCTGTAACAACATATGAATATTTATGCTTCAATTCCAAATACGTCGCAACTATCTGATCCGAGCGTATCCTATACATATGAATTGTAGAGTCTACGTCCCGTGCACGATACTCAGTGGGGGCAAATGAGAACGGAAACGGCTCCGTTACTGTCTAGTATATCCCATCCACAACCCTCGGCGAGGGCAATGAAAATGGAAGCAATTTCTCTGCCGGATCACTGACAAGTGGGACCAGAGACCGCTCAACGGTGCCTCGCGGCATTCTACCTCCACATACTCGGTAGGTACCCCTTGCAGGCAATCCCACACAATGAGAACACGCCCCTGCTCTGGGACGACTGGATTAAAGCCCTTAAAAAATAACGAAAAAACCCTTGGGAAAAAAAAACAGGAGAAGATCAACGAGGAAGAGTACTCAGCAAGACGCCGAAGGAGGAAGGAAAAAGCGGAAGAAACAACCAAACTGTTCATTCGTCACTCCCCACGCCGTCGTCGCCCACTTCCAACCTCCCCCAAATTCCGCTCTCGCCTAAACCCCCCGCAGCTCCCCTCCTCGCCGGCCCACAATTCCCCCACCTCCCCGTCCGCCCTCCCTCCCTCGATGCCTCCGATCTAAGCATGTCCGGCGCGTTCACCTGCCTCCGCCGCTCCTCCAAGCGCCGCCGCGACGCGCCTGATCATGCGCTCCCCTCATCCAAGCAGCCGCTGATGGACCACCCAGACGCCGGAGCCGCCTCGTCGTCGGCCTCGGCGGCCGCTCACGGGGCCGATGGCGCCTCCTCATCCTCGTCCGCCCCGCCCGCGTCGGCGCGGACCGTCCACTTCTTCGTGCGGGCCACAGATTCCAAGACCATCGCGATGCACGCGGCGCGGGAGGACACGATCGGGGCCGTGCTCGACCGCCTGGCCGCCTGCGGGTACGGCCGCGACCTGCGGGTCCTCTACGCGGGGCGGCAGCTCGCGCCGGAGACCACCTTCGCCGAGCTCGGCCTCCCGTCGGACTCCACGCTGCACCTCGCAGCCCGCCTTCGGTCCACACATCATCCCCAAGCGTGGCAACTCGCGTCCCACATCGCCGCCACCGCCGCTGCCGCGGAGTCCAAGGCCGCCACCACCGCGACTTCTGCCTGCTACCTCGACGAGCTCGTTAAGGAGTTCATCATCAGCGCTCACCGCGCGAATGTGGGGCGCCGACCTGATCGGGGTGCTCAACCCGATCCCCGGGCCATGGACATTGCGTCGGAGTACCTTGACATCTTCCTTCAAGCAGGCGCCGCCGTAGCGCTGGTTCGCCTGTACCTCTCAAAATCCTCCTTCTTTCACTCTTACGCCGAATGCGCAATCAGATGCTTTCTCACCACAGACCCTTCGTCCTTACCACCAGACGTGCTAGAAGTGACGGCGCCAGTGCTTCTTGAATTCTGCCGCTTACTTTCCGTGGCTGTGGGCAAGAAAGATTTACTCTACAGAGCTTGCCGTTCTTCGCTAGCATCAACACTCTGCACCAGACCATGGCTTTCCACTCACATGGACTCATCCACCGGTTTGATAGATCATGTCCTGCCATTTGCCCGTGAAACTATGGAAGTGGTCCTCGACGGGCTTGCATCTGTGTCCATGATGGTCTCTCCTGTTGACCTAGAAGAGTTCTCTGACTTCTTCAAAATTCTGTGCAAGCAGGCACGCATTTGGATTGGCACTGACGGCCCAATGCCAAAGAATCTGTATGACAGGGAGTCTGACCATGGTGACACATGGATATGGAGATTGCACTCAATGTCAATGGATATGTTGAAAACGGTGGATGAGTCCTTGAAACGGTTGGAGATGGATTTGTCATTGTCATCAGAGAGTATAGGGGTAATGGAAGGTCAAACCATATGGGCTGCCCGATCACATATCCTGAAGGTGTTGACACTGCTGGATTCAATCTCAGAAATTTTTGAGGATGTGGCATACAAGCTACGAATTGTGTTGCTTGCACACAAAGCGCCGCTCAATGCCCTCATCCGATGTACTAAGAGAAACGAGCATCTCTACTGGCTCGCTAAACATAAGAATCTCCTTTGCTTTGAGGCAAGAAGGAATCTGGTCTTCATGATGCTTCCTGAGTTGAAAGATGATTTTGGGGAGCTGCATGAGATGTTAATCGACAGGTCACATTTACTTGATGAATCGTTTGAGTACATCACACAGGCAAAACAGAGCGAGCTTCGTGGTGGCCTTTTTATGGAGTTTAAGAACGAGGAAGCTACAGGCCCTGGAGTTCTGAGGGAATGGTTCTGCTTGGTGTGTCAAGCTCTTTTCAGTCCGAAGCAAGTTCTTTTCTCCCCTTGCCCTGAGGATAAACGAAGGTTCTACTTGAATGAAAGTAAGTTTCCTCAGTACTAGCTTGCCATTTATTCAGTTCTATTTGTATGTATCTATAGCACAAGTTAAAGTTACTTGAAACACGTGGGGCTTAATATAAAACCACTTATGACTAAATCCTAACATGTCCTTCAGACCCTGTGGTTGCCTACATGGTGACATCTTCACGCAGGAAAACATTTTTAGCTTCATATTTACATTCTGTAACATTTGTAGCGTCATCTCTGTTTGTAATGAATCTAAAATGGGGTTTCTCAGCCTCCCAAAATTAACTGTCAAGTTTCAAAATCTAAATGCATGCAATTGTTATTGCAGTGCTAAATAGAAGTTAAACTGATACTCCCTCCGTTGCCTACATGGTGACATCTTCACGCAGGAAAACATTTTTAGCTTCATATTTACATTCTGTAACATATGTAGAGCATCATCTCTGTTTGTAATGAATCTAAAATGGGGTTTCCCAGCCTTCCAAAATTAACTGTCAAGTTTCAAAATCTAAATGCATGCAATTGTTATTGCAGTGCTAAATAGAAGTTAAACTGATACTCCCTTCGTTTCTTAAATTGTTGTTGTTAGGACAACAAATATTAGTTCATTCTTGAACTGGAATTTTTGTCCTAATATCAACAATTTAAAAATGGAAGGGGAGCCCTGGCGCAGCGGTAAAAGACCCAAAGTGGTCAGACCTTTCCCCAGACCTTGCGCAAATGGGTGCTATGCGTGACGGGCTTCCCTTTGGAGGAAGTAAATCCTTATCTCTGCTCGGTTGCTTGGATATGCATATGGTGTTTGTGCATGTTTTTCCCTTTTATACTTGCTTCAAGTCAATCCTAGTTAATCCAATCAGAAACTCGAGATGGGTAGCATCCACCATGATACATGAGATCCTTGACTGAAAGTTGATCTATGCAACCTGCACCTTGTTGTAACTACAATGCTTGTATGTTGATAGTCCACATATAAAGGAAATAACCGTATTTTTCTTTCTGCTTGGGCTCCCTGCTACCTTTCTCAATTCATTTACTTGATTCTTACACTTTTGTACTATGTGATGCAACTGATGTTTCCGGCAATATTATCCTATATCTTCTAATTTTTGCCAATTATCTGTATATTGCAGCATCTGCTGTTGATCCACTGCATCTGAAATACTTCAGTTTTGCGGGACGCATAATTGGATTAGCCTTGATGCATAAAGTGCAAGTTGGGGTGGTGCTAGATCGTACTCTATTCTTGCATCTTGCTGGAAAAATTATTACATTGGAAGATATTGCTGTTGCAGATCCTGTCAAATACGCAAGTTGTAAAAAGATTTTAGAGATGGATGCTGCTGAAATTGATAGCCTCTACTTAACATTTTCCCGGGTAGATCACCAATTAGGCTCTCAAGGAATTGTTGATCTTTGCCCTGGAGGGCAGGATATAAGTGTGAATATCTGGAACAGAGAGCAGTACATTGATCTTCTTATTAAGAATACCTTTGTAGACTCTATTTCAGCTCAACTAAACCATTTCACAAATGGATTTAGTGACATACTAGTCAACCCATTACACCGGAAAGAATTTTTTGAGTTCTTAGATCTAGAAGACTTGGACCAACTTCTAGGAGGGAGCAGTAACACAATAAATGTGCAAGATTGGAGATCACACACTCAATACAATGGCTACAAGGAAAAAGATCGCCAGATTATCTGGTTCTGGAAGGTAAACTGTATTAGTTTGTATTAATGCACTCAAGCATCCCTTTTTTTTGTGCTGCTATATAGTACTTTTCTATAATATTCTCTTCTGCTCAATTTGTCATGGCAACATACCATTTAATTTCATGTTTGAGTTTGTGGGAGTCTGGGCGAGCACTAATGTAAAGCAGACAATTAGCTTAGTAAAAGTGGTAGAGGTTCTAGAGTTGTGGGCCTTAGCCCTAAAAATAGATATAGATGTATGCATCATCATGCAATTCACTATAAGACAGTTATCTTTTCTTAAGTATGCACCACCGTGTACATTCTTGTCCCATAGTTATTGCATCACTATGGATAATTGTTTTACCAAATATTTCTTTTTTCTTGATCTTGTCAGTTATCCCCTCTCTCTCTCTCTCCTTTTTTTTTTTTGCCTATATTGTGTTGTCATCAGTTCATGAATTTAGTTTACCATCCCATCACCCAGCATGTGGTCCAGCCACCCGTCACAGTTTCAAAAGATTTGACCTTGCAATGTGTAAATGGAGCAAAAAAAATGAAGTTTATGTGCAAACTGAAATAGAAATTGAGTCTTATTTGTGTCTATAATTTGTAAAAATGAAAGTTTTATCAGATTGCTTCCCATGAATGGACGTTTATATTCTGGCATGCGAATTGCACTAGTTGGCCCACCGAAGGATTTCAGATTCATGCCCTCAAAATTTGTAGTTACAACTTCATTGTGACATGATCTTGTTGTATTATTCTCAGAACTTCATTTTTCCAGTAAGTAATTTGGAGTCAGATGATTTCTGCTATATGCTCATATAACATCATCTCTTGCTGTCTATTAAGCCTCATAAATACAAGCTACTGACTAAAACCTGGTCCATGGCTTTAACCCTTGGTGCTGTAGTATTTTATATCATCAATTATTAACATTGTATTGGGTTCACTGATAAGACTCTTAACCATCAATAAGTTGGCTGTGTTTTTTGGGGTTAAAAATGAAAGAATATACAGGAGAAACATATGTCTTTAAATTTGATCGAAGAGAGTGCCAGAGTGGGTACTTGAACGGAACATTTTAAACACAACAACCTTGTGGTCTACTATGCGTCTTTATATCTTTTAGCGGCTCTATAGCAACTTAATAAGCACATTTTTCAACAGTGTAAAAAAGGAGTGTTTTTGCCCTGAATTATCCTTTCGTAAATGAGATAATGGCAACTAAAAAACTTTTCTCGTGTTCTTGTGGATGCATCTTAGTAAAAGATTCCATCAGCAGTAGTCAGGAGCTGGTGCTGCTGCCTTATTTGAGCAAAGTGTTATGAAATAGTGGATTGTGGGACTGTAGTGGTAGAGTGACAACAGACTGCCCTCCTGAATGTTCATTGAGAATTTTGGATGAGCTTTATATCTTCCTTATTGAGCACCTGTATTATGTATTAACAATCAATTCTTATTGCATGCTTGGACACTAATGTATCACACCGCAGGTTGTTGAACGCATGCCAATTGAGCAACAAAGGCATCTCCTTTTCTTTTGGACATCCGTGAAGTATTTACCAGCAGATGGCTTTGGTGGGCTGAGCTCAAAACTGTACATATACAAGACATCTGATTCAACTGACCGTCTTCCATCATCGCAGACCTGTTTCTACCGTCTCTCTCTTCCTCCTTATGGATCCTTTAAACTGATGGAATCCCAGCTGCAAAAGATCACACAAGAGCATGTGAGCTGCAGCTTTGGTACATGGTAGTTATGCCCTTATGGAGCCTGAATCGGTATGTTTTGTACATATCATAGTTAGTGACACCCTCCTATCTCATTGAAACTTTTACTAGGGCTTGAAGTAATAGGTTATTTTTGTCTGTTTTGTGTTTAGTGTCAAGTTAGTGTTTGGAGCCATATAACCTTAATTTAGGCGGAATTGGTAGAAAGCAGGTTCCTTTAATTCCCTCCGTTCATTGTGGCCATGACCTGTGTGATTTTAATTTCCTAATAAGTGAAATGGGCTCAATGTGATCCTGTGTAGCCCAGCTGGTTCATAGTGGAACGTAACAGCAGATTCATGTAGGAACAGCACATTTTGCCGACAAGCTCAATCTTCTAGTGAAACGGTTGAACGCCGTGTCAATACAGGTAACAGCGATGAGCCTGTCGCTCTGCATGTTGGAGTTAGTAATTCTAGTTGAATCTTTACTGATCTTAAATCTGGCATTGCTTTGTTTCTGCAAGGAACTTACTATGGCCTATGGGCAATGCATTTGTTTTTTGTGGAGAGGGTATGAGCAACACTAGTAGATTGCTTTTCTTACCGGAACTGAGGAAACATGGTCAGACTAACTATCTTGTAATCTGCCAGCTTTCAGCTAATCCTCCGACATGTTTTGACTCGGATTGAAGCTAACACTGAGGATTTTGCTGAGAAATGGCCTGGCGGCGGATAGACCCCCTCTTTATATCTGAATTCAGAATGCAAACCATTTTTTTTTTTTGGCGTCCGAAAATCTGTCACAGCAATGTTTCTGGAGTATCCAAATGTGCATGTTAGGCGGGTCAGGATACTAGTGAAGTCGCTATATTTGTGGTCTGTATGCTTTGCGCGTTGGGCAGAAACTAGAGCTACGGTTTTGCAGCGAATACACATATTGTTCCCGACACCTAAAGTACCGTGCCTTCCCCGTCTTGGGTCTTGTGGACTGAGGTGGCAGTAAAACAGACCAAAGCCGGCGGAATAACACAATTGATGAGTGATCAGGCCATCAAGGAAGCACGGTACCCTGATGGCCATCCATCGCCAGGCCACCACCCAGCCACAAGGCGTCATAGGGATGAGGCCCGAAGAGACGTTGATGAACGCCGATGCGAAACGAGAACACGACCCAGTGGACCACTGAATTCCATTTGAGCTGCGGGGTCATAGGCATGATTGGTTTTCTTGCCAGGCGCGTCGCGGAGAGCCAGGCCGGAGTTGGCCATGCAGCACGCGAGCCAGGCTCGGGAGAAACGGGATTCATTTTTGTTTTCCCGAGCCAAGCTAGCTGGTATCTTTTGCATCGCTAGAGCAGCAGCAGATATTAACACAAGCAACCAATCAACCGATATTGTATCCGACTGACCAGGTCAGCGTAGCTTTTGACAATCAATCAGTCTTACGCTGCACGCGATGAGCCTGGTCGAGCGTGAAGCGCTTAACCAATCACCCCAGACAGATGATAACGTAAAGGAAAGATCAGGCCTTTACTCTCATTCACGGTCTGCCATCTGATCCACTGAGCCATCACAATGCCTGAATGCCATGGAGGCATGGAGCTGGCTGGCTCTCGGACTGGTTCTATCAACCGATATCAAGAGAGGCTGTAAAGCCGGCAACGAGTGATGTCGTGGTCCGGGAGTGTTTACTAAGTACTCCGTACAGTATTAGAGATGAAAATACGGAGTATAAAGTACTAGCTCAAGGGCAGGGCATCACACGCTGATTTGATATAACTCAAAACAAGCATAATAACAGCAACAAAATACATGAAACCAAGACAAACACAAGCAGGCAAGATGCAACAGCAGGCATGAGGGCGCCGCGTCGATGACACTGGGCCCCACCGCCCACGGCGCACTGTTTATTTAGCCCACGTCACTCCCACTCCCCTTCCCCTATAGCCATATCTAGTAGCGGTAACACGGTACACACACCAGTAGCACACACTCGCCAACACGCCAGCCCGTGGTGCTATGTTTGTACGTACGTGCGCGCCGCGCGTTCCTGGAAATCGCAGGCCTCACTCGCTGGCCTTCTCGGCCTCGGCGGCGGCGGTGGTGGGCTCCGCGGCCTCGGGTTCAGTTGCCGGAGCAGCCTCTGGCGCGGCGGCGGCGGTGGCGGGCTCCGCGGCCTCGGGTTCAGTTGCCGGAGCAGCCTCTGGCGCGGCAGCGGCGGGAGCGGCTGCATCCTCCTCCTTTACCTCCTCGGTGGCCGCCGCGGGCTCTGCCGCTGGCTCGGCGGCCTCCTTGGTCTCGGTCTCGGTCTCGGTCTCCACCGCGGCTGGCTCCGCCTCCTTGGCCTCGGTCGTCTTGACAGCGGCAGGCTCAGCCTCCTTGGGCGCCTCCGCTTCAGCCGAGGCAGCCGGCTCCGCCACCTTGGCCTCGGCCTCGGCGGGGGCAGCCTCCTCAGCCACGGCCTCAGCTGCTGGCGCGGGGGTCTCCTCCTTGGGGGCCTCCTCGGCCACGACGGCCGCCGGCGCGGCCTCCACGGCGGGCGCCTCCTCGGTCACCACGGTGGTCGGGGTCTGAACCTAGACGATGCACGTACGGTGGAGCAGCATAGTTAGCGCTAGAGTACTGAACCTTGGATGGATCAGTTCATCGTTGCGTACGGACGCAAGATCAAGCTGATCACGATGCAATCAACAAGTATATATGCGGATCAAACATAACCAAAAAGATCGAGCTAGCTACCTCGGCGGTGGCCATCGGTGATGCTGCGTTGGAGGAGAAAGCTGGCTACTATACTATACGATAAAGAGCGTATAGCTAGCGGCAGTGTTAGGCTGAGGAAGGGGTAATCAAGCTGTGTTTGTGTGAGGCGATACGCTGAGACCGGGGGGCTATTTATAGAGGCCCCGGAAGGCCAGAACACAACACAGAACCCCCCCGGGGGGGGGTGGTGTTGTGTGGAGATGTCACAGGACGCAAAAGAAATTTAAAAACACATCTGCTAGCTAGGAAAGAGCTGTCGTTCGCATCGTGATCGTGATCAGAGGAATCTCTATCAAGAGCTGTAAGAGCACACATGAACCAGCCATGCACAGTCACAGACCAAAAGGCGATGAGCCCATGAGTCAAGACACATGGAAAGGGGCCAAAAGGGGCGGTGTACACGGCGGCGTCTTGTTTATTTCGCTCAACAGGCCCGCCAGTGACACTGATGATCAGTGCAGGTGACCATGGACAGCCTCACACAGCTCGATCGATCGACGGACGTGCCAGCCAGGGAAGAAAGGGCCAACTGAGAGCTGGCCTAATCTCACAGTGGTGGTGGCCTTTCTCACTTTGCAGAAGACCGAGTCCCGGATTGAGATTTTTCGAAGGTTTAACGTGCAAGACATCGAGAGATAGTTTTGACCTTTCCCCAAATCTCAAAGATCGCAAGGCTTTGAGGCCGGCGTGCACCTAGTTCTACGTACGCACGCCGTTCTTGCCGCGGCGCCCCAGTGAATTGCGTGCCCCGTCTCTCTGCGCCGTCTGATCGGTGAGACAAGCCAGCGAGAGATCGAGATTCTGCTGGCTTTGATTAAGGGAGGACCGAGGGGATTGATTGCTGCTGGTGTTTGTTCGTACGAGATTAGAGGTGGCGGCAATTAACTGAGAGGGCTGTCGGGTTAGCGTCCGGACAATGCAATTGGAGCCGGTGAATGTGCATCCCAACAGTCGCGAGGAATGCTATGATGTGATTTGGGAATTTGCATTGGATCGGGACAGGTCAGGTATATAGGCATCTAACAAGCTATAAAGAATTTGTGAGCCAAAGGCCGATCTACGGAGGTCTAATTTTTTGTTATTTATGTTTCGATGAAAGGACAGCTTACCCTTAAATTAATTCGAAGCTGTTCAGAACTCCACTTGGGTTTCAGTTCAGAACACTAGTTTCTTCTCATGATCTGCAATTTACTCGAGGTAAAAATGGATTATCAAGCATGTTCCAGTCTCAATGTTCAGCTTGGCTACGCTTTCATGTTCATCATTTAGATGCCAAGCTTGCAAGTTCAATGGACCAACGCCAGCTAATCTCCCAACTGAACTGTTGGGTGTTCGTCTCGACGCTTTTAGAGAGATGAGATGAGGCACGACGCGCCATTATCTAAAAGCTTGGTCGCATAGAAAAACCGGGAGCAGTTGTCCAGGGATCACCTTCGGCTTGCAAACAACTGGAAAGGCAAGTAAGGATGGCATCAGCAGGACAGCGAGGCAGGCTACGCTCGTTCGTGGCGCACCTCAACGTACGGGGTCGACAGCCCCAGCGCGCGCGCGCCATTGATTTCGGCGAGTTATATCTTCGCCGCCGAAAGACGAACGGTTTACAGGGCGGGTGGATCAAGGGCGGTCCGTCTTGTATCGGGGAGTTGGGGACACGGCGCTCAGTAATTTGCTTTCGTTCAGCGTGCGGCACTGATCATCGGTTCGTTCGTCGTCACCGATCGCTGTCCTAGTTAGCGATCGAGTACTAGCAGTGTCAGCTAAAGCGCTTTGCGCACGTCGTTGTCCTCGCTCCTAAGGCGCCCGGCCATGGCGATGTGGAGGTGATCGGGTAGGCGACGGGAGAGCTTTCGGCTCTCGGTGTAAGAGAGCCCAGTCCGGCGGGGCGACGGGGACAGGTCGGTCACCGGGGGAAGTCGACATGGCCGGCTGTCAGCAGCCGGGCCCGCGTGCCATATCCGCTCGGATCTCCCGTGGCACCAACTCTGCTTCTTGTATCACCCCGTGAGCCGCTGATGCGTTTGTGCTCCTTGCGAATTGCGATGCGTTTCGGCCACCTTTTGGTGCCGTGGAGTTGCTGGCCGCAGAGGCGAACCGGCATAATTGGAGGCCGTGACCCGGAACCTGACGGTGACGTGGCACCAGAGCTAGAGGGCGGTGGACGGGGTCCCGCTCGCTCAGAGTCGTCTGAATCAGTACGTACTTTCCACCCCGTGGTGACGTGGGACGCCGCCAGATGCGTTGTCTCCAGGTCATCCTGCGACCACTTGTAAGTTTAATGGTGGTACTACACGGCCTCTGTAGGAACACCGAGAAAGTAAAAAAAACTGTTCAAGATTGAAAAGGATTAGTATCAGAATTGGTGACGATTAAGCTGTGTCGCGTTCTGGGTTAGATCTGAGTAAAACTGATTGCCATTTTCTTCTTCCTAAGCTATTACTAAGGTACTTTTGTCATGAAAAGCAGGTTGATATCGATGATGTTTGTCAGAGCTTCTGCTTGTTGAGTAATCACCTCATTTGAAAAATTGGTGAAAAGTAGCTCCTACTTATTCTCCACACATTTGAACCAATAACCTGCTTCAGAGGATTGATGTGTGGTATAGATTTTACTTATCTTATGAAATATATGTGAATTAAATAAACTACATCAACCAGGAGTGGCGATCGGAGAGCAAGAAGTGCCGATGACTGACCTATTTCTATCAGCAAACAACACGGACAAATACGGCACCGACACGTCTGCCATTTGCAGGCGCAATGTAGTAACCACTTGCCTGCGACTGGACCGACGCGCATGAGCTCACACTCACAGTAACCAGGCAACAGCCATGCACGCCCATGAGGCCTTGACCAATTCGAGATTCCCGCGAACAAATGGACGGAACAAAACACCATTGCTGCGTGCACACAGCGCGACGATCAGCCGTCGCCATGGGCGATTGAGTGCCGACAACGCATTATCAGGATAAGGATTTATAGCAGCAGCAGTAGCATTCTAGCCACGTCGCATCGTCCATATTTTAGCTAGCCATGTCGTCGAATTGTCCATGTAAGAGGCTCAACGATTTGGGCGTCAGGATGATAGGTCAACGAGGTGGATGATGGAGTGTTAAGCAATGGGAGCACCGTAGTGGTTGGGAATCAAGGTTCTTTTTATTGGCGTCGTTGACAAGGGTGGGCGGAGAAAAACTCCGTTTGGTTCAAGTTGACGTGCGTGTAGTATAAGATAGTTTCGGTGACTTCACCGTTACTTGCCTCTGTTTTCCCCGCTTGAAGAGCTCCGAAACTTGCAATATGAAACCTGTTCTTCAGTAGTCACACTGACAGAATTTGTGGACGAATAATAAGGCTACAAATTCTTGTATTTGTGGACAGAGGAAGTAGTTAAAAACTATAGCAAAAATGCAGTTCACCGAGCACCAGTTTGCAATTGCTGTTCGTTCTTCATCTTGGGCTTCCACAGAATTGCGATTTCAGCCTTTTGGGCCGTTCCAAATAAAATATTGGACCAGTTTTTGGGCTATTATGTCCGAAGCACGAAGGCCAGGCCCAAGCCCGAACGACTCTTGAACGAAACACCGCTTGCTGCGCGTCGCGCCGCCGCGGCCGCCGCCGCCTCGCAGAACTAGCGACCAGCCCGTGTCAGGCGGGAACGGCGCCGCGACGCGTCGATGGAGCGCGCGCTGTGGGAGCTGTGGGCGGAGTCCCGGGACCTGCTGGGCCTCCACTCCGCGTCCCCGGACGCCGCC
>BCLF01000018.1:918960-983616 GCA_001602275.1 Zoysia japonica
CGAAGCCTACTCCAACTTTGGAATGGAGGGAAGGAAACGCGCCGGCCACGAAACACGGGAAAGCAAGCAGGTCTCTGCAGATGGCAGGGATGCCCAGGCGAGCTGAGCAGCTGAGCTCCTGGCATCCTGCTCCTGCTCGTCGGTCGTGGCAGAGCGCGAGAGAAAAAGGTGACTTGGAGTGCCCGGTGCCCCCTGGTAAGCAATGGAAGGGAAACGGAGTGGCCAGTGTTGAACGGAGCCAAGCTGTGGTCTAAATGGCCCACGGGCTGTCGTCCCCTCAAGTTTAGTTTTCGACACAAGTTGGACCTTTTGAAAAGGAGTACGGTTCGTTGAAGCTGAAAGGCAGCTGAAATGGAGCGACTTCGGCAGCTTGGAACTTGCGCCGGCCAGTGGGTAACGCGAAATGTGTCGCCGCCCGAGTCTGAAAACGAGAATACCTTGTCACAGTAGTGGACGCCACAGCTATACGCGCGCCTGCGGCCGGCCAGTGCCCCAGGACGTCGCCGGGACCTGTTGTCCCCAGCAATTTCGCATACCAAAATCTACCATATAGCTAGGTTCGGAAATAAATCTACCTTGCCAACAAATAACAGAAAGGCAGAATGATAAACTCAAATGAACATGAAAGCACAACAGGACAGTAGCTGCAGCCCGAGCCGCGAAAGAGGAACCCTACCGGCGTCCTTTATTTCACCATGCCGCTTTATTCAACGCTCTAAAGTCAGGGGGGGAAAAAAAACAAACATACAGCACAGAGGGTCCAACTGATACGCGGAGTATAAACAGCTGAGGCTATTGCATGACGCTAAACACCCAAATTTAACAGGCATTCCTCATGGTAATATAGCTTGCTTCTGCATATGAACTCAGGAGCTTCAGCAAAGGGTGATGAGGTACAGTAATAAATAGAGAACTTTGGAGACAAATGAGAACAAACGCCAACCATCTGCAAGGTTTTAACACCCCAGCTCCGTGAGAAGATTGCGCCACCTTGGCGTCTCCTCATCAAATATGTAAGTCAGCTTTGTAACCAAGACTCCACTGCCACCAATCTGCGAATCCAATTGCATGAGTACATATATGAGTATTATTGCACATATTATGAACATCAGTAACCATAAAGTTTCAAAAGATATCTTACAATTGCCATAACATATGTTAAAATATTAGTAGGAGATGGAATAAGTTGGTTCACTGCCCTACAAAAACATTTCGCTCTTATTTTAGCAGAGAAAAAGCTTTATGCTTTCAACTTCTATAATAAGCTTAGACCACAATTTAAAATCCTAACACAAAGATACATGGGCCCTTAGAGGATAGATGTAAGAAACAATACCAATTTCACCCATAGCCCGAGTGTCAAATTTTGTTATCTAGCCTGATTAGAATGAAGACAAAACAACAGCATAAGAAATCTGCTGCTTCAGGATAATTACTACTCCGTACTACTATATTACTGAGGGTAGCTACTGGAGGTCAGCTTCTAAAAAAAAACTTGACCTGTGGGGGTAAGACAGCTCCCAGACATTTTTGCTATGAGAACAGTACATACTTCTCCAGACATATCATTCAGTTGTATATGAGGTAAACAAAAGGAGAAAGCAGAGCCTTACAGATCGCAGTTGTTGAATAGACTTGTAAAGCAACTTTTGTGGAACAACAACATTAATAGCATAGTATTCCACAGCAACTTTGCCATCACGTCTGCAGTGGACAGGACTTATAGTTGGGCCCTGTTGTTCGATAAAATAAATAAAATCATAATCACAAGTTTGGAATATAAGAATTCATCCCCAAATATCATGAGTTCATGACCAATTTCAACTCCATCAATAATATAGATAGTAAAATTTTAATAGGAGCCACAAGTTTTACTCCAAAGAACTACCCTCATCAAAAACAAAAACAAAAAAAAAGAATAACAGGAGAATTTACTTCCTTATTGTATATATAAGTCAGTTATATACTTCCTCCGTCCCAATAGAAGTTTATTTTTAAGTTTTATTGACTACAACTTTGACCAATGATTTTGATAAATTTAATTAATTTTAATAATATAAATTATATATACTATGAAAGTATTTCTTTTGATGAATTTAAAAGTACAAATACTAGGTTTTTAAAATTAACCGAATCTATAGAAATTATTGGTCAAAGTCGTAGTCAACAAAAGCTAGAAATAAGCTTCTACTGGGACGGAGGCAGTAGGTAGTATATCTACAACAGTCACCAGAAATGCCAGTTGATTGGGTTGAGGAAGAGGGTCGTAGGACACACAGGTCAACCCCTGGCAAAGTGGGGGTACAAAGAGGGTATATACCCGCTTGGAATGACAATTCACAACGTAGTATGTGTTCCCAAGGTATCTAGGTAGACAACCCTGGAATGAAGCCCCAGGTAGATGTGATACACGAACAAATTCACAAGTAATTGTATCACATTTTAAGGCAAGGGAAAAGGAAAAGAACAGAAATAAAAATATAATAGGGAATACAAGGGCTCTCCTGCATCTAGCCCATCTCCACCTTGTCTTAACCTTCCAAACAGCACAGGTAATTGTCTCATGCACAAAGCTGGCAGCCATAATTTTCTTCCCCCTCCTTGTTCTCTCTCCTTCAACAACTCAGCACAACTACCCCTAGGAATCCCCGCTACTAACTGTTTGGTCCTTCTTTGCAGTGCTGCCTCAGGTTGCCCCTGAAACCACTACCACACACTCCATGTTCAATCTTTGCTGCAGCGCTTCTCCCACCTATCTCCCTCTTCTCTGTGCACCGCCAAAGAATCTTGGGCCCGAGATGGAAGTTCATGGCTTCTCAAGTCTCAATTGACCAGGTAAACTTCTTTACCCAATTTGAGAGCAAAGGAGATTAGTACTGCTTAACATCTCACTATATGCCATGATCTGTGTTCGCAGGGCAGCTATCTAGCCTGAAAAGGGACGTCAACCCTCGTTGATTCCAATCCACGAGTAGGTTATCCGAGGGTCATGGTATGCAGCTCTGACCTCAAATCTTGTGACTATGGCATATATATGACTAGTACATCTCTATCTAAGATAAAGGCAATTATTCTAACACAAAATCATGCAGCGTTCCATGCTTTTGAAAAATAGTGCTTGTTGCTATTTTAAATATTCCTAATTATTACCTGTAGTCCACATATTGTTGTTTGACTAAGAACTCTCTCAGCCACTTCTTCAGCACTGCTGCCCCTCATGTTTGCTGTGACCTATGAAAATGGAAAATACAGCAACAATAAACAGCTAAACCAGTACAATAATATATAATGTACACTTAAGCAATACATAGACATACCATCAGCTGTGAAGTCGCTGAGAGGTGAGCCTCTAATCTTTCAAGCAATTCATGAGTAACCTCCAATACACCTTTACGTCTGTGAAGGGATCTCCTACTTGCTACAAGAGTTGCCTGCATAGAACAGGAGATATACATAAAACAAACAACTTCTTTCTTTGACAAATGAAGCCACAATTGGATGTTGTAAATATTGCCCATTCATGCATGAGAAAGAGGCGGCTTACCTGACTTTGCAAAACTATACCACCCTCAATTTCCTTCAAATTATTTTCACGCAAGGTCGTTCCGCTACTCACAAGGTCCACGATAGCATCAGCCATACCCATCTTCACATGTAAGAAAGGAAGTTAACAACCTGAATTCCTTCGGTAGCTTTTTTACAAATTATAATGCATATAAGCCGGTAAATGAAGATATATATGTCGTTATATCTTACAGTTGTGCTCATCACCATGTCAAGAGTTACATTTCATACATAACATTATCTACACATCAAACATACATTACACAAACAGACTTATGCCATCCATATCATACTAGAGCAAGAAAAAGAAAGGCAAAGCAGACATCAGCGGTATACATAATAATAGGTAGCAGCCTAATTTCTTAAGAGAGAAATGAATGGTGTGTCAAAAGTTGGCACACAGCTTCTTTCAAGACTCAAATTTAAGTACCACAGCAAATAAGAAAGCGTTAACCATTGCATTATCTTCATTCCAAATAAACAGATGTAAGAATGAAACAGAGTAAGAAAAGGAGGGAAACCAAATACTCACAGGAGGGTATGACTCAAGAGCTCCATCAGCAGACAAAAACTTAATATGCTTAAAACCTTTCTCTTTCAAGAACTTAGCACCTAGCTGCAGCACAATAGAATAACTTTACTCAATGTTCACATGGGGTAGCAATTTGATTGTTTGGGTTAGTGATTATACATATCCAAATCCTGTAACAACACGTAACGGTCTTTCTTCTGTCCATATAGGCATCTCCCGGAGACCCTCCAGGGAATTTATGTTTTCAAAAATGCCTTCCTTAGGTACCTGATCAACAATTTGACTGCCTCAGATATTAAACTTCAAATATGAATATAAAAGCAAGTATTCATGTAGACACTTGGATAACACCATACCGCTAGGGACAAACGGCAGTGCCCAAATTCAAGAGCATCATGAACAACTATTAAATCATCATTTCCCTGTCATATAAAATCTTACGTAAGTCATTTATCAGATTTTGCTTCAAAAAATAAAAAGTAAATTCAAACGTTCAGTTATCAGAAGCTCATACTATCTCCACTTCATAATATACAACACAACCATAATCTCATCGGATCAAGGAGGCACTAAGTGTAAGGGTTAAGTATTTAGAAATGAGCACACATGTGCCTACTTATATAGTACATACATACTAGAAACACTACCTCATCACATCATTAAATGGGGGGGGGGGAGTGGAAACGTTGCTGTGATTAAATCCTTTTTTTCATCCCTAGATAAATATTTTGAAATGGCAACTCCGACTAAAAGGACTTGTATTGTCAACTAGAGGGATGGACTAGAGACAAGTGGCATGCATAAAAAGAACCAAGAGATTAACAGGATTCCTCAAAACTTACCATTCCGTATTCACTAACTGTATCAAAACCCACAATACCGAGGTCAAGATCCCCTGATATGAGTTTACGAACGATATCTGTAGGTCTTTGTAACCAAACCTCCAAATTTGGAATCTGCAAATCGTTTATAAAAAGAATAGCACCATCAGTCAATTGAAACAGGGCGTGAATGTCATGGTGGCTATCTATACGCGTATCCAAATATTTGTGATTTCAAACGAATAGTTCACGTGTGGCATCAGATAAGGAGGTGTATAGTTGAAGCAAAGGGAAAAGATATAACGTTGCAATGTACTACTACCTAATGGGCATAATACTAAATAGTAGACCTTGGAAACATTTTTTTTTTAAAAAAAATAAATAATTAGCAGAAAGGAAAATTAAAGCAAACAGAATTTAGACGGGCAGCACATTGACAAAAATTGAAAGTAAAGGAAGGTCCCAACAATACGCCGGTTCAGAAATTACCAGACCACAGTACTCAAATGACTGAGTTTGGCCTCAATGAAATGTTTGCTATTGAGTATTGATAGCACATAAAAGACTCCAAGAAAGCTAACAATATTTCTCAACAACTATGTTCACCACAACACCACATCTTCAAACAAAATTTCACTCAATCATGAGAGAAGAGGCTTGTCAAGTTGCTGATCATTTGCTCACATTGACATCGCAACACAAGACACTATTTCACACAGCACAACCAAATACTAAAAAGGCCTTGCCACATAATCCATAGTGCAGTCAATTGATATTGCCACGCCTACGCATTAAGCTTAGTATTTCAAAAACAATTCATGGAGTCGAAAATTACACAGCTTTCGAACCCAATTATCCTATCAATATATCAGGGACCAAATTCTTAACGAGTATAAACAACCATTCAACAACCGACCCACCTCCCTAGTCCCTACTAGATCCGACTCACAGTAAATCTGAGAAATTATAAGGATGTAAACCTCACCAGAGGGATTTCTGCAGTGTACTGCCGCGGGTTGAGCTGCTTCACCGTCAACTGGCAACTCTGCACCATCAAGCCAACAGGAAAAAAATAACCAAATCCGTTAAGTAACCATTGGAATCACAAAGCCAGCAGCAGAACCACGAATACCGGATAAGCACGGTACCTTTAAGAGGTTTAGGGTTTGCTCGGCCATGCGGCCCTTGCTCGGGAGACCGATACGGACGACGGTACGCTCCGAACTCAGTGGAGCAACCGCCACTGGTTTAGCAGAGACGGCGGTGGCGGAGGCTGCCGCCCGCGGAGCGAGAGAGCGGGCGCTCGCCGCCGGCGAGGGGCAAAACTGAACGCGGGAGCTGGACTTGAGAGAAGGAGAAATGGATACGGGGACGTGCGCGAGCTGGGCCTGCGCCGCCAACATCGCCGACATTTTTGGGGTTGGTGAGAGAGAGAGATGGTTCGGCGGGGGGTGGGGCGGGGCGGCGGGGTGCCTGTGGGCCGGTGGCGGCTATGGTTGAGAACCAGAGGAAAGGTTTGGGATGCCGGGTAAAGAAAAAGGGATGCTGCACATGCACTAAAAATAGTGTTGTATATATAAATTTAAAGATCTTGTAAATTTTTACAATTTTAAGGATCGAGAGTGATGTAAAATTAGTGCTTTATATTTTTCTTTCCTGTGAGCCATTTCATCGAGTACCTTGATCTCGACCACTGCGGACTCACGCTAGCGCTGATCCATCAGCTGCCGAGTATCATCGAATCCTCGTCCTTCCTCACCGGCATCCCACAGAACGACAGCGTAAGATATGGTTGCAGAACAGAGAGGACCTCGACGGGGCCCCAACCCTGCCCGCCGTCGAGGAGTTGCTCGTCGTCATCCGCGAAAGGCTCGAGAGCTCAATCACCGATGGCGGCAGGATGGTGTTCAACAACCGTGGCCTGCTCAAGTTCGTTGCTGGCTAGTTCTGGCGGCTGTACAGCAATCATCTGCAGCAGACGTTCCGCTTCTACTTGCAGCAATGGCGGGCGTCCTGCTGCATCGAGACGGCCACTGCGTCGTCCATAGATTACTGATTCTTCTTTTCTTTTCTTGCTATTCCATCGACCAGTGCAATCAGCCAACCGATGGAGCTTTACTCCATGAGAGCCAGTGAAGGGAGAAGGGTAGGGGCAAGACGGCAGCGACCAGGAGAGCCAGCAGCGGAGCGACAATCGGGTGGGTCTGGATCGTCGAGCACGGTAGAAGGCAAAAATGAATCAGCGCCGTCCAAACGGGATACAGCACTAGATACAGCACCTAGTTTGGTGCTTCAAATACAAAGCACGGTGGAAAAAATTTACAGGATATTCAAAAAAATTTACAGCATGAAATCTTTTTAAAGCATCTGGTGGAGCACCTCCATGCTTTATATTGTCAAATTTTAAAGCATTAGATCTTTTTAAAGCATTTGTTGGGATGCTCTTAGTGGTGTCGGATAAATATATTTGAATTTCGTGTCTATATTTATTTAATTATTTATGAATTTGAAAAATAGGAGTTTTAGTGAGATGAACTATATTTCCATTAAAGTTTTTATGGACTAAATTGATAAAAACCAGAAATAATTTCGTTGAGAACCATGAATCTGTGCAAAGGAACTCTTTTGTGGGTTAATGTAGTTAGTTTTTTTTAGGATTTGAACATTTGTTTTGACGCTTGACAAAAAAAAGTTTTGTAATACTAGTACAAGGAAAATGAAGAAACACTCTAAGTAACTACCCAAAGCAAAGAAATCCAAAGAGCCTCTCCGCATACATAAATTTGTATCACAGTTAAGGCTGAAATGTCATTTAGCAGCCAAACAATAGTAGTTAGTGCAACACACGCTTATAGTGCTGCATAAGTGCGTACAATAATACGAAGAGTTTAGCGTCGACACTAGAAAACCAGGGACGGTATTCGCATTATGTGCTGAAGCCACGGGGAATTAATAAGCTGCTCCTGCCAGCTCCCTGTCTACGGCCCTCCTGAGTAGACTCCCTTCCTCGACGACCATCTGCACGGGGAGCGCGCCGAGCCCGCTCGCCACGGCGAGCATGACCTCCCTCATCTCGGCCATCTCGGCGTACGAGAGCCGGCCGTCGCGGTCCGCGTCCAGCGCCGCGAACCGGGCGTCCACGGACGAGTTGAAGGCGCGCTCGTCGTCCACGAAGCTCTGCACCGTGCGGCCGTCGAGGATCTCCACGCTCATCGTGTCAACTCGGAGCAGTCAGCTGTGTGTTTCGTGGTTTTTGGGGTTGAAGAAACACGGCGAGGCCGCTCCGGTTTTATAGCCGAGGCACCGCCACCCGTGTCGTTGTGCTTTGGCAAGTGTTCGGTCTGATCCGACGACGTGCGCTTGAGATGTAAGCCAAGTTTCTGTTCTTCTCTCCTAAAGCAGAGGACGAGAGGGCCGTGTGGATTCGTTTGAAAAGGCCGGGTTTCGCCATGAGAGACAACACAGAATACGCGGCCGGGGAATGTTCGCGTTCTCGTGGGCTGTTCGAAAAGGAGGCCGCGCACCGCCAAGCATGGTGTTTCTCTTGTTTCGTTCGGCGTCAACCGAGGCCGGGCACAACGTCGAGAAGTGGCAGGGTCTTGCTCGTCGCCTCTTGTCCCCTAGTGCACAAGCTGAGCTGCAGGGATCACCACTCACAAGAAGGCCAAGTTCGAATCCCTGGTTGTGGTCTGAGCCAGAGCAGGGCAGCAGCATCGGTATATGCTAGGATCGTCCTGGCATCGTTTTGATGCGCACCAGAAGTGGCAAAGACATCGACAAACATTAACAGAGCCCTAACAAATTGCTTGGTGTTCTCTGATCCAAACACCTTTTTCTCAACCCCTGTTGTTCTGCGACGCCGACGCTGCGAGACAGCGACGACAATGAACGAAGCTCTAGCCAACCCCAGCTACGTCCAGTCCACAAAGCTCTGAGCCCGTTGCAAACTGATTACAGTCGACACCCGTCAACGAACAAGCTCAAACAGCCCATCGAAAATCCAAGTCCTGCAGGCCGCCAGGTTCCCCGAAACTGAAGCCCAAGAGTTCGTAACTGGCACTGGCAGCGTCCGGATCACGATCCTGAACCTGAAGCGATCACCAAGCCACGGCACGCCAAGGATTGCACGACGCCATGCCAGGTCTCGCTTGCAAGGGCACAGAATACCTCTCGTTTTCCTCTTGCGTGCGTGGATGGGCAGACGTGGATGTCCGGCCAACAAAATCTGCCATCCCTGAACGACGTGTTAACCCTCTCATTCCTTCCCCGTTCCACGTCAGGCTGATCGATCCCTTTCTCGTGTTCATCTTCGGTGGTTCTCGAGTCCCTGGTTGGCCAATAATTGAGCTAGCCCTAGCCCCGTGGCTCCACGGCCAGGCACAGGTCGTGATCTGCGTGCACCTTAATTTGTTGTTCTCTGCTGATTTTGTCCGTGCAAGATTTTGTGTTTGCTTAAATATGAAACATCTTCCGGTATCCCTATGTTTCTTTTATTTAAAAATAGTTGATTCAGAGCTCACCGACAGAAGAAAACCATTTGGAATACAGCTTCTATGACAGGCTGATTGGGAGGTTGAGTATTGACTCACTACCATACCCAAACTGATTCATATCAAGTTTTTTTTTGTTCATATGTAACGTTCCAATTTTATCTGGCAATTAGTAACAGGGATACATCCCCATGTTTTAGGCGGGGCTCAAGGGTTGAATACTTGAATTTGTCTGCTACTCCGTAGATGTTTCTTTGTGATTAGAAGAATGCCTGAAATTGGAATGTCAACAAAATCTAATGGTTGGAGTTTGAAGTTGGTAAAAAGCGCAAGCAGCAGTTGGGCAATAATATCAGGTGTGCACGTTTTTAACACATTTGAAAAGGAATGCTTGTTTTACCCTGAGACTCATAGAAGAGGAGGTTAGGTTAGTACATTAGTGCAGCAACCGCTTCCTTTTTCATGCCACATGACTTGGGAAGGCATTCATCATTTATATTAAGAAGTAGCATTAGTTTCCTGTAACTCTAGAATGAATAGGAGCTCTGTTCCCAGGGACTCACATAACATGCATAGAGTGAAATAAATGATATTAGTATATGTCAAACTTTTACATTTTCTGGAAAAGAAACCAAGCTGTTATTATTGCGTACTGTGACTCATCTAGTCAACCAAAGTTGATCGAGGTCTAAGAAAACGTATTAACAATATGCGGTCAAATCCACATGACTTGGGAAGGTATGATAAATGGTTGTAGTTCATTGATTGTCTGTGAAGCTTAATTGAACATGACAGATATGAAATGAACTTTCCTCTGATGATTAAGGCGTTGAAACCTACCGCTGAACAATTATTCTTCTAGATTTGATGCAAGGAAAGATGCTTGATCCCACCAGATACAAGCTGCGTGAGCTGAGTCAAGTGCTCATCTCACCGACACTGCAAAATCAGCTCTGTAGCCCATTCAGTTGAGGTCGCATTGTCAAATACAGTTAATAGCTCACGTCAGGGAAGTTTATCATCGATCACGACATGTTAAGCCTCTGTCAATCAAAGCTTGAGGAAACTGAACGTTTACGATAAGATAAAAATTGACGTAGGATGATTAACTGAAGATGCACATATTTATAATTTCAGTTAACATTTTTTAAGTTGGAAATAAAGACGAATGCCATTCTGAATATTTCTGAATCCCTTGACTCTAATCAAGAAGCAGTCCAACATTTCAAGAAAGGTGACACTGATGGGGCACAAAGCTAGCTGCTGTCAGTTTTGCTTCGTTTTCTCGTAGTTCTGTACCTGTTTCGTCGACCAGGAAAAATGAGTTTGGTATTAGCACTTTGAGTACTATACAAGTTGAAGGAATCCTTCCCATAGAAAAAGGGGCATTGTGGTTGCATTGCCAGATTTACTAACCACAGCGATGCACCAGACTTGCCCTACCGCTTTTCCATCACAATTCACAAAGATTCAACTGAAACCTATTTGAGTTTGAAGGATCTCGGTGTCAGACAACGAATAAACAAGTTTACAGTAGCCTTGTGGCTTCGCAGAACAAAACAGTTTTAAAACGCAAAGCGTGCAACTGGATTCAGGAAAGTCAGAGGCACTCCGTGCCTTCTCGTGCCAGTTTGCAAGGGGTACGGAAGCGCACAAAATAAAACTAGAGTAATGTAACAGTACTGGCGGTTGACCTTACAAGAAGAAAACTGATGGTGTATATCCTATTGAACAGATTTTCTGAAAAGCAAACAAGCTCTGAAAATACCGTAGAGTTTATCAGAAAATGCGATAAAATGCTCCTCATTTTACCATTGCCTGCGAATCCGGACTCACTAAGAACCTGTTTGGAGTGTAAGGATATCAATTTCGTAGTAACTTCACCCTGAAAAATGGCCCAATTCTAGCACGAATGAACAAAACAAATTATTTCATGAAGGGGCCCTGGTTGTACTGCCACTAAGCAGCAGTGCAATTCACTCAAGAACAGAGCAGACAGCAGGGAGAAAAGGGCAGCCAATACCCGGCTAGCTTTCATCGCGCACCTTCTGGAGTTGAGAGCGCGCGAGCACCTACTGCCTCGCCCGCAACAGCGGCCACCCATATGAAACTTCTCATTATTTATTTTTTTTTCTTCCTCCCTACACCACAGAACACCACCGTTTTATATCGCGCCCGCAGTGCTCTCCGCGCTCCTGCGCCTCTGTTCTTCTCTCGCTCTCCCTTCCCGGCCCGCTCGGTAAGGTCCGCCTCCTGAATTTTCCTCTCGCGTTTGCAATGCAATGCCTGATGCGATTAGATTTGTGTTTCCATCTCTTGTGATCTCGGATTCGGAGTTGCTTGCTCTGTACTCTCTCCGTTTTTTAATTAATGTCGCCGTTTATTTTTAAATTCAACTTTTACTTTTCGTTTTATTCAAAATCGTCTTATTCAAATTTTTTTGATAAATTTCATATATTTTGATATAATTTAATTTATCGTTAGAGTTATTTGAATCATAACTTAAAATTTTACACATTCGAGCAAATTTTTTTTAATAAAACAAATAATTAAAATTAAATTTAAAAGTTAACGACGTCATCAATAAAAAAATTGGAGGGAGTACCATCTTGCTGCGGTGCTTGATCTCGGGAGACATGAGCATTTCCCTTGGTCATCTAACACATAATGATTTTTTTCCTTTTTCTTTAAGTTGAAGCGACGATTGCGTAGGCTCTTGTTTGTTTGTCGAGGTAGTTGGTTCTAGAAGCACTTTTGTATTGGTACTGAGATCTTTTTTTTTCTTTCCTTTTTGCTCAAGCAGGTTTTATATCTTGTGTCATGGTTTGATAGTCCCTTACAGCACTACAACCTGTCGGGTAGACGAGCTAGATCTATGGCAACTCTTGAGTGCAAGTGATTTCCAACATTTTTGTGATGATAGTTAATGTCCAAATACTGTATCCTCCCGTGCACTAGACTGGTAATGAGTTACTAGCATATTTGAAATATTAGCATTGAATTCTGAACATACCTAAGCATTCCATCTATGCACTTTGATCAGGAGATAAAACCATGTTCTTCGATCAATCAGGTTACTCATTTTTCAGCATTTGAGATTCGTTCTGTGCTTTGATCAGAGAAGAAGAGAAGCGCTGCATTATGGGATTCAAAGCTGCCATTTTTACTACTGCCGTACTGGCCGTGCTCCTCTCCTCCCCGGCACTGGCTCAGAGGAGCAGTCCGGCAGCTCCGGCACCGGTGTCGCTCCCGCCGAGCACCGCGCCTGCTCCGGCGCCGGCACCGCACTACGTGGACATCGCCCAGCTCCTGAGCGTGGCCGGCCCGTTCCACACCTTCCTCAACTACCTGGAGCAGACGAACGTTATCGAGACATTCCAGAGCCAGGCCAACAGGACGGAGGAGGGCATCACCATCTTCGTCCCCAAGGACTCGGCGTTCGCGGCGCTGAAGAAGTCCACCTTCTCCAACCTCACCGACGACCAGCTCAAGACGCTGCTCCTGTACCACGCGTTCCCGAGGTTCTGCGCGCTGTCGCAGTTCAGGAACCTGAGCGCGCTCAACCCGGTGAGCACCTTCGCCGGGTCTCCGTACACGCTGAACCTCACCGACGACATGGGCAGCATCTCCGTGCAGTCCAGGTGGTCCAAGCCCCGGATCGCGAGCAGCGTGTACGCCACCGACCCCGTCGCGATCTACGCGCTCAACAAGGTGCTCCTGCCCATGCAGATCTTCAGCAAGGACCCGCCGCTCGCGCCGGTGCCCGCGCCCGCGCCGGAGCCCGGGGCGTCCGACGCTCCCAGCCCCGCGGCCAGCAAGGCAGGCGGGCTGAACGGTAACAGCGACTCGAGCGCCGCGCACTACAACGCCGGTCTCAGTGTCGCGAACTGCTTGATCCTAGCTGCTGCAGGGTGCTTGATGCTCATGTGGTGAGGTGAGAATGGGGTGTCATGTCGTTTGTGAGCAGTGTTCGTGCTTCCGCGCTCTTGATTTCGTTCTGAATTGGTTGATCGAGTCATTCTTTGGACATATAGTAGGCATGCTGTTAGGATCGAATTGGAGTATTTTTTATATTACATTATTCTCATAATTTCTTGTCTATTGATGGATGAACGGGTATGGAAAGAAAATTCTTACCACTCACACTTGTGTTCATCAGCATTAGTCTAACATGTACTCCGCAGCTGCTGATCATCCACCATATGGCTGAATGACACGACGCTTGTTGTTCCATTCAAGAACTGATTGCAAGTAAGCTAGTACCAGTTAGATCGCCTCTGACTGATCACCCAATTTAACCACTTGATGGTCGCAAGACACGTGAGACATGTGGTAAGTGGATGCAGGGTCTATACCTATGGGTGGTTGTTGGCAGAAAAGAAATTGTCCATCTCAGTGGCCGTACTGAACATAACTATACACATGCACCACATGCTGGGTATTTTCCGCGTCTGAAGAATCCGTATTCAATTAACATACTAATCACAGTGCATCAGATCTTCTTCGCTTGGTGATGTTCAGAAGTTCTCATTTGACTTTGAATATGGAAGTAATGAAACACGTCCGATGCTTTGCAACATGCGCTTGTTTTAATAATGCAGCGCACCCATTGGGGTGGTCACCCACAATTAATCACAGGACTAAACATGTTCGTCAACTCAATTTGGCGGAACTAGTTTACTGATGCATCCTGAAACACTCTGACTGAAAACTGTAACACCCGTGCTCGGTAAGCGTACTGCAAAAGTTTTATATGGGGAACCATGTACATGTATTGTGATCCTGTTATATGTATGTAGAAGTACAAGGACGCCGAACAGGGACGTCCAAATCCAGGCGATAAATTAGCGATTCACATTGCTGCCCGGCTTGTACGTAAGAAAGGCAGAAATCTCCTCAACCGGCAGACGGAGACGGAGCCGTGCAGAATTGTGGAGCCAGCCGCCCATTGCCGTGGTGCCAAGCTCTACAACATCTGCCTGTTCTGGTGCCAGTTGGCACGGCGATGGAGAGGCCACTAACAGTCGGCCCGGAGGAGTGGAGGGGGATCCGCGCGAGAAACAGCCCATCCGCTGAGCCGAGCATCTGCTTCTTGTCCCTCGAACCGGGCCGCGTGCGGCTTGCTTCGAGAAGTAGCAGTGGCGCGAGCACGAATTCCACGCTGCTTTACTCCTCCTCCTCGTCGTCCTGGGCCGCCGTCACATGGCCGGGCCACAGGCGAAAGGAGGACCGGGATCTCTGGCCACCCGTCTCGTCGCCCATGTCACCAGCGCAGATTCCTGTCTCCACTCGAAAAGGTAGAGATGCCCTCACTGCCCAGCATGGGAATCACTGCACCAGTAATCAAAGGCAACAATGCAGTGGTCGTGGACCTAACGAAATCCCTACTATATCCCGCGGGCTAGCCGCGTCGAGATCCGCACGGCGGTGAATGCTGCGAAACGGAATAGAAGCCGCCGCCGACGGCGGACGAGGCGTGGCATGGGAGCGAGAGCCGGGCCGACGCCGCGGGATTTGGTCCCCGGGCGCGCGCGCGCGCACGACCGCCCGCACGTGAGCGCCGGGTCCCGGTCACCCGCCGCTCGATCGACGAGACCGCACCCAGCCAGCGTACCTGCCACTGCGCTGTGCGCGACGAGGACCCGCGCGGCATGTGGATGCCGCAGAACTGCAGAAGCCCCGGGTCCGAGCGGAGGTAGGTGGTGCTGGTGGTGGTGGTGGTCCGGGCCGGGGACTGCGCGACTTGGGTGTCGGCTCCATGCGCTGCCCATCGATCCCTGCCTAGTTCAGCAGACACACTGTAGCATCTCGTGGTGTCGTGGTGGACCACGGTGAGTGCTCCTTATTGGCTCCTTGCACGTCTGTTTCATCAACAGACAGCAGCGCACGTCTGCTGATGACCTCCTCTCGCGTTCCAGCCACAGCCTCCGGAAAAAGTGGCCACGATCATAATGCTGGCGCGCGAGGTAGTAGCTCTGAGTTCACCATCGGCGCGAGCACACAACCAGCTCAGGCTGATCGGAACAAGCACGGGAGAACCAAACGAACCCCGGTCGCCATCATGATGAGCTAGCTGCAGAAGTCGTTGCCGCTTGCCCCCACTTGCATTGCACCGCCGCGGCCGGACCGTCGTACGGGCTCCGCGCCCATGCGTGTTGATCCACGCTTTCCAGGACGCGCGGCGAACGCAACCGTCCGTCCTTCCACTAGCTACCGACCCAGTCGACGCGTGCACGGCGTTGCGTGCAGCGTGCCGAACCTCGCAGCGGGGCTGGTGGCGCCGTGGAATTTCACGGCCGCGTACGAAGGCAGCCAGGCTGCGACGCCAAGGAAGCGCGCGTACAACGCTCGTGCAGCGCGGTTTTTTCTCTTTGACACCCGACGCCCGCACCCGTTTCGATGTTTCGTTCGCGGTTGGTTGCCGGACGCGCGGAGGTGAGGGGAGGGTGGCAGAGGTCTCCTGCCCTGATGCCCCGGCGCCGCTGCAGCTTTCCTGTCCCGTGCTTAAAAGGCCACGCCCTGAAATACTCCCGAGGCGACGGGCAGGTCGCATCTGAATACCTTTTCCCCGTCTCTTCTATAGCCCTCCATCCATCCCCTGGCTGTTCCATCTCATCTCTCTACTCCTCGGCCGTTTCTAGCGCCGCGCATGCATTCACCCAATTTCGTAGCTACTCTGCCTGCGACATGAGCGACCGCAAGGATGGGGACTGCTGGATGCTTTCCCTCGCGGTCGCGGGCTGCTGGCTGCAGGAGGCGCCTCCGGGTCACGGCCGCGCTTCGTAACCCGCTCCGGGAGGCCGTTCCGACGGTGGAACGGTGATTCGGCACCACGGGAAGCGCGCGGTGGAGTAGGCAAGGAAACGGAGGACACCACTTTCTGGTGTTGGTGGTGGTGGTGAAGAGGCTGAGGAAGTTCTGAGTAGTAGCGATGTTGTAGAGAGTTCGGTTGTTGATCGGCGGCATACAAGGGAAAGCCAGGCATTTTCTCGCAGCTCAAGCGCACCTTTCGTTAGCTTTCCTCTTCGTGCACGGTAATGGTTTCTTGTACTGTAGTTGGTTGTCTCTCTGTTTCATTGGGGATAAAATTTCTCGCTAGGTTTTACTGTACTGCTAGCTTTGGTTAACCATAGAGATCAAAGTGGTGATGATGTATACCTGCATTTTGCTCGAGGTGCTATGACACCGGTTGCAAAACATTTCTAGTAGTAGTAAATCTATAACTAATCTCCCTCCCAAACATTCTCGGTGATCCACAGGAAGAATGTGGTCTGTTCTTGAAAAATATTAAGCAATCCAGTTAAGGAGTATTTTTTCGTTTAACATCTGTTACTACAAGATGTTAAGCTACTATACTAGTAGTATACAGTACCACCGTTTGCACTACATGGATCGAGTTTTTTTTTTTTAATCTGCATGGATCGAGTTACAGGCTCCAATTAAGCTACTCCAGTACACAGTACCACCGTTTGCACGCTCTGTACGGCAGGCTCCACCATTTTCTGAACGTAATTTTCTCCTTCCCGGACGGTGCGTACGCAGTATCAGTTCAGTCGCAGAGGATCTACGTACGCTTACGAGTTCCGTGATGGTTTCAAGATAGGTGCCTTCAGCGTGCAATCTTCATTCTTGACTAAATACCTAATCGGCCAGTACCCGGTACAAATGTACAATCAGTGCTCACTTCGTTGGGAGTTCCGTGATGGTTAGGTCGTGACTCAGGACTTGTACTCACACTGATTGATACCGGATCTTGACGTGATTACATTCTCCTTTGTGTTAGTACTGAAGATATTGAGGTGTTGGTATACGGGCTGATGCCGCTGCATGTCTAATCTCCTCTGCTTTTCACCTTGCTTTTCAAGGGGCAAAGGCGAGCCATTCCATGGTGGTACGGGATACTGATGCTGCATCTTTATGCCTTGTTTGCATCTCATGTAGATAAACTTGAAAAATCCATATAGGAGTACGGAGTAACTCCATTTTCACGTTACAGATGACAGTAGTGTGCAGTAGTACGCATGACGTTGCACGGCTGTATTGTAAACGGGACTCCGCATAGTACTCTGGCACAATGACACAACGAGGGATTCATATCCTCCGTCGTTGAAGCTCACTGTAGCATGCGCTACAGTAATTTGTGAGGTGGGAAACAGTGTTTAGACGTAGTACTTAGTATAAAAACTGTAACAGCAGGTTAAAACTACTGCTTATTGTTACTGTAGCTTTATTTTACTATTCACTGTTACTGTAGCAGTCGACATGAGCCGCCCGTTTAAGTGTCATAGTTTTAAACATATATAAATTCTCGCTACAGTAACTCTCTAAATTTTATCCTCCACTGGAGAGATGTGAGAGCATTGACTGTTCAGAGAATCCTGTGTCCTCGGGATCCGTTTCCAGTCCCTGAATAGTCTATCCGGTAATCCGTTGGCCGGCATGGGGCCTTCCTCGAGCGGCTGGTTTTGACTTTGCTGGCGCCAAGATGCCATGCATGAGAATCGAATCGGTGGCCGAGACTCGAGGGACTCGACCTTTGTTGACGCCGGCAGCGGCGCGTAGGTTAGAGTACTCTACTGTGCTTTGCTTGCGTTCGACCTGTGTCCGTGTCCGCGTTCGTGTGTTTGGAAAGTTTACATGCATCAGCCTGTGCCGCCTCGACTATTCAATCCGTCGGCCGTGGCCATGCATGATCGATGCTCCCTTTGTTTACTGTTCTTCTGGCGTTCCGTGTCGGCGGGGCGTTTTGGTACGGGCGGAGACGTCGGAGAGCCGGTGGCCTTTCAGAAATCTGCGGCTTGCATCGCGCGTCGCATTGACTTTCTGCCTCCGTCCCCTGCTCCCCATGATTTAATTAAAGGAAACGCACAAATTAACCCTCATTTACCTTTGTTTCTGGTGCTCGATCATGCGGTTTGGCTTTCTTTGCGTGAACGATATGAGCTCTACTACACCTGGAACTGGAAAGAAATACCTTTGCACTCTGGTGCTCGATCATGCGTCGTGACGGCAAACACAGGAGCACTACGCGCCGCGGTGGTGCTCGGTGCGCGCGGCCGCCGGTCGCAGGGGCCGGCAAACTCGCTGCAGTTTCAGTTTCGTCTGGCGGAACATGGCCGCCGCCGCGATCGAACCGCACCCCGTGGCCATAGTCCGTCGATCACTTGTCGCGCGGTGGATGGACGCAGTGACGATTTTTAAGTTTGAATAAGATCAAAATTTTTTAATTTCTACTAATAATATCTAAAAATTACATAATTTTAATATAAATATAATTTTTATGAAAAAATATATAATAATGAATCTAAAAGTATAATTTTTATATGATGCAACATTATTAATTATATATTATTAGTGGTCAAAGTGATAAAAATTTGACTTTGATTAAATTTAGAAATGTTTATATTTTGAAATGAAGAGAGTATCATACTACTCAGTTTAGGCAGACATGCTCCACAATCTTAACCCTTGTTTAAAACATAAAAATTTTACATGAATCTCATAAAATTTTTATAAAAATCAGTTAATTTTATAAGAAAAAAGTAACAAAAAAATTTGTGCGTTTCAAACAGAGGCCTCAGATCATTAGGCGCATGCTTTCATTCGAATTCCTACAGTTTCTACGTCACGGTGTAAAATAGTTACCATATGGTATACCTCAAAACCTATTTATTTTTAAAAAATAAATTAAGTTTCCAAAATTTCCTTCGCTTTAAAAAAATATTTTTTAAAATTAAATAGGTTTGGAGGGTAACCTTGATACCGAAAAGAATATTTTTTTGTTGACCATTAGGAATCACTTGGGTATACAGCGTGCAAAGCAACAATAAAATCAAGGGAACCGTAAAATAAATCAAAATAGAAGGAAAAATTACATTGATAAAGAGGTATTCCCTGCATCCCATTTGAATTTTACTTCTAGAATCATGCTTTGTAATGTAAGCTGAATTGCTCTCTGCCACTTTTAATAGCAATATTTTTCTTTTATCTCAAAATGAAGCTTCCGCTGCTTGCTATCGTTTTGGAAATTGTATGGCTGTATATGCCACACCAGTATTGAATTATATGCCCTGAAATTAACGGGATTCAGTTCACAGTATTTTTTTTTTGTTTGAATAATAACTCTGTTTGTGTAGCATACAGGAATGCGAAATTTTATGTTCCTTTATCCTCGAGCCGAGCCTACCAAAACCCAAAGCAAACTCACAGTACTCGCCGTCGCCACTCGCCACCGCCCCCTCCCCAAATCGCGGCCCCGGAAATGGCGATTACCTCCCTCTTCTCCGTCCCCTCGCTTCGCCTCCTCTCCCGCGGCTACGCTCCTTCTGCGTCCCGCTTCCAGACGCTCGCCACGAGGAAGCCGGCGGCCACCACCGTTGTCAGCGGCGGCGGCAGCGGAGGGAAAGGGCTGCTGTCGTTGCTGGACCGGGCGCTGGCGGAAGAGGAGGAGTACCGGCGCGCGCGCGCCCAGGTGCAGAGCAAGGGCGTGGAGGCGGAGGGGTACGCAATCGAAGGGATTTCGGTGGGCGGGCACGAGACCTGCGTCACCGTGCCGTCGCTGAACGTCTCGTTCGATATCGGCCGCGGGCCGAACTTCGCAGTGAGCCAGGACTATCTCTTCATCACCCACGCCCACCTCGATCATATCGTGAGCACCCGGGACCCTGCTCTGACTTGCCCTGGGATCTAAATTGGCGTTTGTTTCGTTCGCTTAGGCATTTCGAGATAAACTTTGAAGCGTCATTGCAAACTGCATTTCTTACAATTCTGTTTGAAATAGCTTATCCCAGAATAATCTTGCAATACATATTGTCGTATTTTAGGGTAGAAAAGTTCCCATTACGGTTCGAGTGCATCCAAAATTCTACATCTACATTTTATTCAACCATAGTCTATGACGCTTCTGCTGTGATATTTATTCAGGGTGGCCTTCCAATGTACATAGCAACTCGTGGCCTCTACAACTTGAAGCCTCCAACTGTATTTGTGCCACCGTGCATCAAGGATGATGTTGAGGAGCTGCTTCAGGTCCATCGTAGGATGTGTCAAGTTGAGCTGAATGTTGAATTAGTTGCACTAGATTTGGGTATGGATAGCTCTTCACCATCCTTTTTTTTTTCTTGTATGTTTTCTCTTTGTTTCTTTCTTATGTTGCAACTTCTTTCAGGGGAGACATATGAAATACGTAATGACCTTGTTGCTAGACCATTTCAAACGTACCATGCTATACCCAGTCAGGTATTAGAGTTAGCAGACAGATATATTTAGCTCATCACTACAATTTAATTTTTATTGTCCATTCTTTTTTTTTAATGGCATAAAGGGTTACGTCATCTACTCTATTCGGAAAAAGCTAAAGAAACAGTATTCTCATTTGAAGGGTAGTCAAATAGCGAAATTGAAACAATCAGGTGCTGAGGTGAGCAATGGCATACTTTTGAATTTTCTTCTCTTTGTTGGGAAAATTGTTACGCGATGTTCATTGCATGACTTGACTTTAGATTACAGATACCATACTGTATCCAGAAGTTGCCTTCACAGGGGATACAAAGTCTGATTTTATTACAGACCCACGAAATGCAGATGCCCTGAGAGCAAAAGTTCTCATAACTGAGGTATTAGACCTAGTTCTTTTTTTTCCATCTTCCTTGAAGCACACTTAAAATGTCACTGTTGTTCTTGTTCCAAAAAGATATGGTTCGTATATTATACTACAAAACAGTAATCAAGAGAGAAAATGGAAAATGCTACAAATTGCTAATTTACGGCCTCTGTAGAAGATGGGGATTCTCTTTTTGGTAATTTTCAAGGAGATTTAAGATTTGTTTTAAATTTGACGAAAATCCTAAAAAGTTGGACTCCAGTCCTCCTTTTCCAAACAAGGTTTTAGGCTTGTAGGAATACAGCTTCTGTTGTCAACCAAACAACAGCTGATGGTGCTCCTCTAATATCACTAGAGAGTAAAGGTCGGAATATATGCCTGCAACTGTGATGTGTTGCTTATATATCCATTGCTACATTAAATCAGGAATGCCGTATCAGTTGCTTAACTGTTACATAAGGTAAATAATAGAAGAAGCTTTTTTCACTTCAAATCCTAAACATGATTAGCATCTTCTCCATTTTCCCCCATGATTTGGAACAAGCATAATTCACCATTTTGCAGGCAACCTTCCTAGATGACAACATTGATGTAGAGCATGCTAGGGAGCATGGCCATATGCATCTATCTGAGGTAACAATGCACATTTTGACATTCCCTACACAAGATAGTGAGCCTAATGAAACTCATTCTTAGAAGAGAATTTCTGGTTCGGTCACTAACTTTGTTTATTATGTCATCCATAGATAATAGAACATTCCCAGTGGTTTAGAAACAAAACGATTGTACTCAGTCATTTCTCAAATCGGTATAGTCATGAGGTATGCACCTGATATCTATCTATTATTATGAAAGGGTCAAACCAAATCTGACCCAGAAAATCATTTTGTAGGATATTCGACTGGCTGTTTCCAGGTTACAATCTAAGTTACATTCAAAAGTTCTTGCTCTGACAGAAGGCTTCAAATCTGAATATAGATAAGTGTATATATGTAGAACAGCGTGTTTCTTAATGCGTGCCCTGATTTACTGAATGTATGTTAGCATTAGGAACTGTTCAATTGGTCATTATATCCAAAAAAGAAAACTACTTTGTACAGCTTTGAATATTTTGGTGGCAAAGTATTTTATATTACAATGCAGGCTGAGATTCTGTAAAATACAGATTTTCATATATTGTGTCCATTGTGCGAGCAAAGTGAAGATATGTCTGTTACAGTACAATGGAGAACTGAAGGTAAAATACATAGAAGCATTCTCTGCAGTCTAAAATGGAATATGATAAGTCCCGAGATGCAAGGTATGTTCCCTGATGAAGCAAAAATTTAGGCAGTGATAGCTTGTTCTCTGTGATCTTCTCTTCTAGTTTCCTTTCCTTGATCTTTACCTTCTAGTATCTGGTTATAACATAATGGGGCTTCTTGGTTTCAATATCTTCGTCACTGGCATCCTCCATGGATTCGTCATCCGTGGAGTACTCATCAGGACCTTTGCGAGCGGGGATGATGAATATGTCGGATTCACCAGGTAATCTGAAGCTAACCCTCCTGGTCATGCTGTTTTGGCTCCTCAGGGACATTCTATCAATGGAGAAACTGTCCCTAACATTAGGGGAGTTGATGTCATGAGACCGATCCAGGTTAAGTGGGCAGACCTTTGGAGAATGCCTCCAAGGAGATGATGACGTAATTGCCTCGGCTTCAATGCTCTGCAGAGAATGCAGGATGTCCTCTAGAGTGCCTTGCTTTGCTTCTGTTTTGCCTTTGGCTGCGTTGGTCTCGCAGCGGCGCTGCTTCCCTTCCAGAGGCCCAGGCTTCATCCTGCACAGAATTGCAAAGACACGGCAGGGGCCACAGCTCTGTATGCCCATCTTTTCCTTCTCTTGGATTGGATGCTCATGAGTTATTGTGGAATGAGTAACTGATGGTAGTATTTTGATAGACACCTTTATAGACGTGTGTCGATGCTTAGAACCTTAACTGTTGAAACTAGAGATATTAGTCTAGTTTTTGTGCCGGCCAGGTAAAGGGCAAATGCCTTGGTCGTGTCAAAGATAAGACAAGCATGGTGATTAAAGCCATGGAAGAGGATAGAGACCACCTAGTCTAGATTAGCTTCGGCAAGAGATGACAGTTCCATTCTGACGAGGCGCTGATGATCTTTGGACTGTTATGTGCAACTGAGAGTAGTGGAGCATATGTTGGAATCCGGACAAGGGAAACGTATTTGGAACTTGGAACTCAAAGTGAGACCATAGGATATACCAGTCACCACAATACCACTGCACACATGAAGATACGTCGAAATGGCCAAATAGGTGAGCCTAAATCTAGGTTTCTTCACTGTCTTAACATCGTTGTTGTTTACTCCTTGCTGTCCCTGCCTTTGTTGTTCACTCCTTGCTGTCCCTGCCTTTGTTGTTCACTCCTCCCTCGTTATTCTCACCTTCAGATGAATAGTAAAGGAGTGTAAAACTGCAACTATTGTAACATAAGCAAGCAATGTTACACTTGCTATTATCTGGTGAATATACAACGTCGGCGGATTTCCAATTTCAAAGCTTGCCTGTTATACTAATTTCTATGCCTGCGAGCCTTGATTCTGCTGTTCCTGACCGAACTATGCTCAGAACCTGAAATACCTGCTGTTGAATATTCCCAAGAGAACATTGGATACAGTTTAAGAATACACAAAAAAAAATCTGCGTTTAATATTTTAATGTTTGTCTTGTCGATGTTTGTACTGCCTCAAAGATCTGACTATCGGACGGCATCGTCGACCTTGATTGAACTGTAGTCGGATAAAGCTACGACATGTAACTATGGATAAACGCCTGGTCTCATGCTTTTAATCGACCTCCATCTTGCTCTCGGCAGCGTCGTCCTCCAGGTATTCCAACCGAAAGTGAATAGTACTGCAGAACTTTATCGAGTATACTCTCCTCGTTATTAAAATAATATCGTCATTTATTTTTACGACCTAACTTTGATCATTTATTTTATTAAAAAATTTGCTCGAATATATAAAATTTTAAGTTGTAATTTAAATAACTCTAATGATAAATCAAATTATATCAAAATATATGAAATTTATCTAAAAAAAATTAATAAGATAAATAGTCAAAATTGAATTTAAAAATCAACAACGACATTCATTAAAGAACGAAGAGAGTATAAGAACCTATTTGTTTCAGCTTTTTAGCTAGTTTTTTCAGGTGAAAAACTGAAAACTGAAAAGTTAAAACAAACAAAATTTTAAAAAAATTATTTTTAAATATGAAAAGCTAGCTTTTGCAGAAATAAACTAAAAACTGAAAAACTCATTAAAAGCTGCATTTTCAGTTTTTATATGCAAAAAGCTAAATATATATTAAAAACCAATATCTAAAATTTATTAACTAATTTTTCAATTAGTCACGATTCAGTTTTTCTAAAAACTCAAAAATTCCAACTCGAGGCTAAGCCAGCTGCAAGCAGGGTTCACATAACCGCTCTGCGGTTTTCGATCAAACCGCTGCGGCTCGGTTTTAGCGGTTGATCGATTTTTATTTTAAAAATTTAAAAAAAATGGAAAATTCGAAAACCGCTCAAACCGAGCGGTTTACCGAAAACCGAGCGCTTTACTGAAAAACCGTTGAAAAACCGCTCAAACCGATTTGATTTCAAATTCAAAAAGGGTAAACCGTAAAAATCGCTCGGTAAACCGTAAAAACCGTTTGGTTTTCTCTCAAAAATTTGATTTTTGAATTTGTTCGATTTTTTAATGATTTTTGTGGTTTTTACGGTTTTCGTTAAACCGCCCTCAAAAGGTTTTCACCGGGGCTCAAACGATTTTGAAAACCCTGGCTGCAAGTGAATACGGAGTACTTCACTATATTTGTTCATGTTTCAGGCATGCGTTCCTGCAGCGTCTGGTTTCTCGGTGCTTTAGCAGCTCTCTGGCAGTGAAGGCACCGCTGCCATCCACTGAACCTGGAGTAGTACAAACTTTTGAACGACGATAAACAAATAAATAGACGAGCCTTGAAGCAGCATTGGTCGGTCGAGCCACGAGTCGTGTTCCGATCGCTGCTCGGCACGTGTGAACAACGCCCCGTCTGGTCGCCACGTCTGTCGCGCGAAAAAGCTAGGTGTCCCTTGGGCGCGTGAACCCAGGTGCCTACCTCGACGCGCCGGCCTCTATAAGAATCGACGTGTGATCGAGTCCGGTTGGATCGAGCTAAGCATCTGATCCACAAGAGAAGAAAAAACAGGCAACAGTGACAGTAGTAGTCGTGTGGCAGCAGTCGGCAGATCGCGGGCGAAGTACCCCAGGATGGAGGCGAGCAAGGAGAGGCGTGAGCGCAAGGAGGGCGACACCGGCACGGTGCAGCTGCCGACGGAGACGAGCCCGTACGTGCACTACGACAACCTCGAGGACTACAAGATGCGCGGGTACGGCGCGCAGGGCCACCTCCCCGTCTCCGACGTGCCGCACGGCGGCTCCGGCACCGACGCGCCCACCGTTCCGGGCACCGCCGTTCCCGTGGGGAAGCCTGAGCAGCAGCGCGACGACGTCCGGTCGCAGCCAGGTCAAGGAGGGGGCGCTGCAGCACGCCGTGGCGGCACGGCCACCGACGCCATCAACCGTCAAGGTGTGCCTTAGGTGGCTTTAGCTTAACTGTATGAGTCTCCTCAGTGAGAGCGCTGATATGAACTTGTCTGTCAATGTTCGGTTTCCAGTGTGGAAGCACGAATAGAATAAGGTTTGTAAATGTAATAATACGACGAAAGATATGTGTTCATGAACTGAAAAACTCTTCGCACAGATTTTAAACATGGCATGGTACCCGATTATGAACTCTTCGGCAACTCATGGCGTATTATGTGTTAATAGCGTGCCATTTCCACGCCAACACCAAACAACACAACGCTTTCCTCGGTACTGTGGCACCGATCAGTTTTGACTGCGGGAGCAACCAAGCGGGACGGCTTCTTGCGCTCGGCCCCTCAGCTGGCGCACGGGACGATTTGCGGCTGCGGCGTCGACAGGCTGTTCCGTTGCCGGAGCTGCGTCTCCTCAACGTCCTTGTCACGCCTCGGCCGGCAGGTAACTTTTCTCAGCCACCTCCACACAACACCTCCGCTCCTTGACACGGAAGGCGCCGCGGAGGCCTTGACAGCACCCACATCAGTATCGCCGCCTCCACCACGCACTGATCTCATCGTGGCACCGTGCAGGATCCTTTCAGCTCCCAGATCGCTCTGTTCTTCCAGCACTGCACGCGCGCGGGCGCTGCGGGAGCCGCAGCTGTTTAGCACCATCCTCGCCACCGCCGCCACCGGCGCGCGCACGCAACTAATGGAGCCCCACAGCAGCTTCCCGACCTTTGCTTTTGCCGGTTTATCCGGTTCGCTCTCACGAGAGCTGCCGCAGGAGGAGCTCCTCTGCGAAGGCGTTCTGCGTCCGACCCGCGCGGCGCTCGACGGGGAAGCAGAGGGGCTGACGGTGCATGTATCAGTATTACTGTCACCACGAGGTACAGGAATCATGGCATCGTGGAGGCTTTCCTCTTCGTTGATCTAGGGAAGTGGCATTGGCGTGAGCGTCAGTTTGGTGCCTTAACATGGTATATTGGCAAACGTGCTAAAAAATCATGTTTCTGCTTGACCACAAGGATAGCCACTGAATAAATGTCAAAAGAAAAACAGCTCATTGCGCACTTGCTATTTGGCTCACCTCGGTGGTCTCGGAGTCATGCTGTTGGACGCCGTCAACGATGTGGGCGGCACCGTGGTTAATCCACATGGCATTGTCGTCCTCGTAATCTTGGACGACCTTATCCATGCCTTGGGGGCTCAGCATTTGGCCCGCCACCACGCCCCTGCCCAGTGCACGTGCGCGTTGTTCTTCCTCAGGCGGCGACACGGCGTCACCAAGGTCTGTTTCGATCACTGGATGGATGACTCCGGCGGCGCAGTCGTCGGAGATGGTGACGCCTTCCTTCCCAACATCTGGCTTCCTGTCAACGTGCTCCGTACGTGCGGTGCCTTCCCCATTTTCAACCTTGAACACAGAAGGCAGTGGCCGCCGCGCCGTAGTGGGCGGCCGGCCACGGCCTCGCGGTCTGGCAGGCGTCGGCGGAAGAAACGGGTCACCGTCGTCTTGCCGCTGCTCGTCGCGCTCCCTTAACGTGTCGAGCAGGATCTCGAGTGAGCTCTTCGGAGCGGCTGGCATTATCAACTAGGAGGAGATTTCGATCGCGCAGAGGAGGCAGACGCAGGAACAACCATAGGTTTTGGACCTTTGGTTGAGTTTTGCGCGGCGAACGACGAAATGGAAAGGTTGTAGAGGGAGAAAGAAGGCAAGGGGACCTCTTACCTTCGGCGGACGTGCGAAGAATGGAAGAGATATCGGCAGCCGTGGTGCTGCTGTGGCCTTCCTTCCGTGTCTACGTTATGGCGCTTTTCATCTTACTCTCTCTTGTCGTAGTTAAATTTTAATTTCAATTTTGATTATTTATCTTTTTTAAAAAATTTAATAAATATTATATATTTTATTATAATTTACTCTATTATGTAAAAGGAATTTTAATCACACTTTATAATTTTACACATCTAAATTTATTTTTTAATAAAACGAATGATCAAAGTTGATATTAAAAATCAGCGGTAACTATAGATCGAAAGGCGTGCTGCGGCATGCGACGCGAGCAAAGCGGCAGGTGTCCGGCGTCTGGATTGCAAAAGTTTATGCAGATTTTAAGCTTGAAGATGGTCATTTTCCATTTCTGTGTGGACTACTACAGCTTATGATCATCAGTTTGTGTATCGTTTATGCATCCGTATATCGAATCACAGATTGCCGTATGTGTGCCATGCACGTCGACTGGCTACTCAGCTGCAGCCCCGGGCGCCGAACCCAATCTTGTTGTTACGGACGTCGTAGACCACGGCGAACGTCCTCTGCTGCGTGTTCCCGAGGATGCCGATGGACGTGTCGTCGCCGTTGGACGCGAACGCCAGGCATGCCTGCGACACCTTCGACACGTACAGCACCCCGCTGAAGTCGAGGTTCACGGTGGCGCCGCCGGAGAACACCAGCGCCACCGCCGGGATCTGCACATTCGTGTAGCCGGTGAAGTCGTAGCACGTGTCCAGGATGGACAGAGCGGGCGCCTTCTTGTACCTGCCCATGAAGCGCGCGAACGCCGACCGGAGCGCGGTGTACGCGCGGTCTGGGAGTCGGGTGATCACAGTGCCCGAGTCGATCACCGTGCCGGCCGTCGTGAACACGGTCGAAGGGATCCTGACGACGCGGCCGGCGACCTTGATGCCAACGAGGTTGAGGTAGTAGAACGACGGCGTGTCGCTGCGGGTCAGCATTTGCGTGAAGAGCGCGTTGGACGGCGCGGCGGGGCCGAGGGACAGGTACCCGGTGGCGCTCGACGACGGCAGGCAGTAGGAGAAGCCCGCGCCGTACTTGGCCGCCGCTTGCGAGGCCAGCGACACCTTATCGCGGCCAAGGCCAACTAGCCCGTCAGACTTGCCGAACAGCCCGGAGTCGTCGTCGCCGCACCCGAAGACGAACCCCGGGAGCGTGTCGGCCTGCCCCAGCGTCAGCGTGTCGCGGGCGAGGGTGCCGTCAGTCTGCGACTGGTCGCCATAGAGGACCTCGTACCGGCACTTGTTGTCCGACGAGCAGCTCTTCGAGTCCAGTTCCTGGCACTCCCGCGCGCCGCACGGCACGGCGGAGTACGTCGACGACTGCGCCGGGTCGAAGAGCGGGTCCTGCTGCTCGTAGCAGTCCCGGCACGGCTTGCACTGCACCCACGACAGGTCGCTGCCGGTGTCGAACACCACGGAGAAGTCCCTCGCCGGCGTGCCAAGGCCGACCGAGACGATGTAGTTGCCGGTGCCGAGAGATAAGCCCCTGTACGCTGGCAGGGAGACGCCCTTAGAGGCACCGGCCGGGTCGATCTTCCTGCCGGAGTGCCTCCGGTGTATGGATTTGACCCTTTCCTGGTCCCGGTCTAGGATCTCGGTGTGAGACGGCGCCCTGCCACTAGCCAGCAGCGGCGAGCACGGGCCGTGTCGGTGCGTGATTCTGAGGACCGATGAGTTTGACGCTGCTGCAGGACACCATGAACTATAATGAAACAACTTTGTGATGTTTTTTGAATTTTATTTTTGTACTGAATCAGTAGTCTGAATTTTGTTTGAAAAGGAGACGTTTTCATTTATTTTTCTGGCCAAAAAACTTCCTGGCCGGCGATGCTGGTTCAATGGTTGGATGGTCACATCAAGAAATTCTCTCGTGCAACTGTTGTCTTCTTCGGGATTGCATTCCCTTTTAGGAGCAGTACCTTTTTGTGCGTGTGCGTGTACCTAACCGTTGTGGTTAGTGGTGCAATACAGCCAGCTTGTCAAAATACGTACCTCCCTTTGTTGACTTGACACAAAGCGACGATTACGAACCACTAGTACAAAGGCAGCATTTGCCAACTGTGCTGGGCCCTACATGATTGACTAATCCCTAGCTACACATATGGAGTATTTGGAGAACACGATTACTAATATTTGCAGCGCACAGTTTAAAGTTTGGACTGTTCATTTGGAAGGACAGCAATCAGAGTAGTGTCCTAGCTCAGCCCAAACCCAGCTTCGAATATGGCAACATGCATGAAATCTTCTAAACAGTCTGACTATTACCGCTGCAAGCGGGTTTCCAGCAAATTCGATCATCGTGGATATTGCAACCTTGCACCATGCGAAACCAAACGAACCGAATCGTACCTTTATTGTGAGCCGCGCAGGCCGCGCTCGGCAGCAGCGAGCCGACGCTCACGACGTGCCAGTTCGCCCCATCGCCGCCGCTCTCCGCCGCTGCGAGAGCTACCTGCAGCGCGAGGACAAGGACCGCGAGGTAGCTGCCAACATGAGACAGCGCGCACCGTCGTCGAGTCGCGGACGACGCCATGGGGCTCTCCTGCAGTCCAGAGCCAGATGCGTACGCCCTTGCTAACAACTCCAATGATGGACGATCAGCGCCATGTGTGGGAGTGAGGACGCGCCGATCGATCTTATATAGTGCTGGTTAGGCAGGGCGGCGTGGCCCGGCCGCACCACACACGTCGTCAAAGTCTTGATCAGCCGTGGAGGGAAAAAGGTTAGGCAGTGGCGCAGTGCGCCACACACCACGCCCGTCCACGGGCCGTCGATCTGCTCCCGCGCAGGACGTGACGACACGACGGCGACGGCGACGACGAGCTGGTCATCGTCTCCCGCACGCGCGCGGCACCACCGAGACAGTGAGGCTGAGAATGGGCATCGCAGCCGCGTGCCAAATCTCCCCGCCTCGCACCGTATCCTGCTCGCTCGCAGCATATGGTGAGTGAGAGGTAAATTCGATCTGCTGCGGCGTTTGCCCCAGTTCGATTAGACCCCGGAGACAACGACGCACCACTTGCGCCGGTGGCGAGCCGATACGATGACGATGAACCGACGATGGAATGGAGGTGGCTTTCGTGTGCACCCACAACGCGGGAAAGCTGGCTCTACCCTCACCGATGCGCCGTGTTGTGGGGATTCACGGCGAAGTGCGCCGTGATGATGCCTCGGCGATCGAGAGATCGTGGCATGGTAATCATGGTTACAAGAGGAAATATGACAGACTTTGAAGACGCACGTCGGTAACAAGTGGGTCGGTACAGAGGTTTACCTTGACAAGGAACAGCCGTGTCTGCCAATGAGTTTAGCAGTGGACGACGCGGAATAAGACGCATGGTATACCGGTGCTCGTTAGTTCACTGACAAAGCCGGTGATATGTCACACCACCATTGGTCGTGGTTGCTTCGTCGTTTGCACACGCGACGACAGGAGAAGGTTGCGTTTGCTCGTGGTTGCCATGGCAGCAGAGAGCAGAGCTAAAAGACCAATCAGGCTGTGGTTGCGCTTGCCAGAAACGAACTGAACCTAGAAACGCAACTGTACCTAACCTACAAAGGGTCTAATATGCCTACCGGTTTTGGACGGTAGAAATTTCTTGGCAATTTTGTAATCTGGAGTATAGCTAGCTACATAGGTTGGGCTAAATGTGCCGGACCGTTTTTGCATGGTAGTACAAGCATGGCCTAGGTCGGAAAGGCTATACCGGCTTAAGCATGGCACGGGTTGGACCTAGCTGCAAGCCCGTTAGGCTGGCCTAAACACGGCCCATTTACGACAGCACGACATGAAGAAGAGGAAGAGATTTTTAACGCGCTACAAATACATTCCAGACTTCAGCCAAAGTTAATTTTATTGTATATTTTCTTGATTTCATTAATATTATTAACACTCTTAGTTTTACTTTAAACATCACTACAGATAACAGTCTGTGTGGGAAACAGAAGTGCACCTTTCCTTGCACCCATCATTACAACAAGATGTGTTCGTGAGCTGCGGACAGGCCGCACATATTGCCCCTGTTCCTTTTGCAAAGCTGCACTACTTTCTGTTTCAGCTGCACCCATTCGCGCCGAACCCGATCCTCTTGTTGGCCACGTCGTAGACCACGGCGAATGTCTTCTGCTGCGCGTTCCCTAGGATGCCCACGTAGTCGTCCCCGATGGGCCCGAACGCAAGGCACGTCTGCGCCACGGACGACACGTACAGCACGCCTCTGGCGCGGAGGTTCATCGTCGTGCCGTCGGCGAACACCAGCGCCACCGTCGGGATCCGCACCCTCTTGTGCCCGGTGAAGTCGTAGCAGGTGTCGAGGAACGACAGCGCCGGCGCCCTCTTGTACTGGCGGTCCATTTCGCGCGTGAACGCCGACTGGAGCGCGGCGTAGGCGGACGGGGGCAGGCGGCTGATCACGGTGCCCGAGTCGATTATGGTGCCCTTGGGCGCGAACACGGCCGGAGGGATCTTGAGCGTCTGGCCGGCGACCTTGATGCCGACGAGGTTGACGTAGTAGAACGACGGCTCGTCGCTCCGGGTCACCATGGGCGTGTACTGCGCGTTCGCCGGCGCAGAGGCTACGCCGAGGGAAAGGTACCCCGTAGCGCTCGTCGAGGACGGCAGGCAGTAGGAGAAACCGGCGCCGAACCTGGTCGCCGCTTGCGAGGCCAGTGACACCGTGTTCCTTCCGAGGCCGAACAGCCCGTCGGTCTGGTCGAAAGTCCCGTTGTTGTCGTCGCCGCACCCGAACAGGAAGCCCGGGAGCTGCTTGTTTGACGGCCCCAGCGTCAGCGTGTCGCGCGCGAGCTTGCCGCTGGCCTGCGAGCTATCTGCGTATTCGTACTCGTATCGGCACGTGTTGTCCGACGAGCAGCTGCGGAAACGGGAGCTGAGTTCTTGGCACTCCCGCGCGCCGCAGGGCACGGAGGAGTACGTGGACGAGTGCGCCGGGTCGAAGAGCGGGTCCTTCTGCTGGTAGCAGTCCCTGCACGGCGCGCACTGCACCCAAGACAGGTCGCTGCCGGTGTCGATCTCCACGGACAAGTGCCTCGTCGGCGTCCCGAGGCCGACCGACGTGATGTAGTTGTTCGTGCCCAGAGACGTACCCTTCTGCGCCGGCATGGACACGTCCTTCGTCGTGGCCGTGCTCACGGCCGACGCGCCGGCGGAGAGCTTTCGGTGTAAAGTGTCCACCCGTTCCTGGTCCCGTTCCAGAATCTCCGCAGGGGAAGGTGGGTCGCCGCGTGACGGCAGCGGCGAGCACGGGCCGTGCCGGTGCACGACGCTAACAGCCGATGCATTCGATGCCGCCCCTGCAGGAAAGAATGAAGGAAAAAAAAATTGAACACGTGTACACCAAACTCGAAGTAATACTTCACACGTAGGGAGAGCTGAACTCACCTTTCGCAGTCGTGCAGACTGCGCTCGGCAGCAGCGAGCTGACGCTCACGACGTGCCAGTTTGGCCCGCCGCTCTCAGGCCCCGCCGCCGACGCGCCGAGACGGCGAGGAGAAGCGAGAGCTGCCAGCGCCAGAATAACAGCCGCGAGGACGCTGCCATGGGACGGAGAGGAAGAAGTGGCAGAAGCCATGGATCGAGCTGCCCCCAAACGCATGCGGCTTGCACAATGCAACGATCCTACGATTGTGAAGCCAGGTCTCTGTGCGCGCGGCGCTTATGTAGACCGGCGGGGGCGCCGCGTCAAAGTCTTCGACGCGAAAGCCAAAAGTGCACGAACGCACTGACTAGGTTAAAGCCCCACTAATTCACACTTGGCAGCATATCTCTTCTGTGTGTCCCGATGCTAGGCAGGATGGAGACGAAGAATCGTAGCGAAATCGAAGGATCCAATTATAAAATCCTGTGATAGCCGATGGGAGAAAACGATGCGATTGCTGGTTCTGCACTGTGAGTGCTTAGGGCAGGTAGCTTTCGTGCCTCTGCCTCCACTCCACCTCGTCTGGAACTTCCACTTGAGACCATGCGAAAGTTGATCATAGAAAATGATAGATAAGGGGAAGCTTTGATATCGTGCAAAACGCAGAACTGACGTAACGAGCCATCCATATGGCGTGGTCGTTCCAGATTGAGGTTCTGCTGCCCTGAGCTGAGATAAGCAGGCAACAGAGATTCAAAAGGCAGAATTGACGAACGAGTGCAGAAGAGGGCACATGGTGAGATGTGCACAGACCGGCCTCAATTTCTGGTTTCCATGTCAAAGATGGACAAACAAAAGCTAGATTCCTAACTGGTAAGGGCCATACATTTTGGACGGTCAGTAATTTTTTTTCAGTTATTATGTCATTCCGTTACATTGTACTACTTCTGTCATTTTTAATTTTCAGAGACTACGTTTAACCACTCGTTTTATTCAATTTTTTTTTTTGCAAATATAAAAACAAATAAGAGATGTTTATAGTATTTCTAATGATAAAACAATTCACAATAAAATAAATTATATTTCAAAAAAATTTGAAATAAATCAAAAAATAATCTTTTTATGAGAGAGAGCGAGCAACCCATACTCAGTTATGCAAGCAACATGCAGGTCTCTGAGTCCATGTCTAATTAAAGCTAGGAAATTGAGCCGCCCAGCCCGTTAAAGCTTGATTGGCCATGCTGAAATAGACCATGGGCTGAGGTGGTGGCCCACAGGTTAGGTGTTAGCCGAACTGAATGGGCCATGCTGGTCGGACCGACCCACAGTGTCGATGGCCCAATTAAGCTCAAATTGTTGAAAATTGTGCAAAATATTATGGTGGTGGGGACAACAACAACTAGAACCATGTGTGTGAGAAGGGAGTATCACCACACCTTAATAGTTGGTTTGTTTATTATATAAAACAAAATTTTATTTATATTTCTATTATTTATACCAAAGTTAAATTATGTTGTGCTAGACCTGTAGCCCAAGCACTACCAAGACGTACACCCGTGCCAGCCTGGGTCCAGTCCCAATCAGGCCGGGCCATACTTGGGCCGTTCCAAAGTGTCTGAGCCGAAAATTGGTCCATTTGACACAACCCATATGCTTAGGTATATATCTCGTTCAAATTCTATAAATAACTCATAAATGCATCTAAATTTTATATTAGAGCTCTTCTAAAGTAGATCAAGTGCTCTTCTTTCACCTCTTAAGAGGTAAAACATGAATTCGATGTCATCCGTTGATTTGAGTAGAATATATAAGGAAATATATTAATATGAGCCGACAACGTGTCCTTAATTAATGTCATCTACCAAAACTCACTAATTACTTTCCAAATTGAATAATATAGCAATTAATAATTATTGGAGAGTTTTTACCTCTTAAAAGGTAAAAGAACAATTTAGACATCAAGATCAACACAAATGGACAGTCCACAATCATTTGAATCTATTGTAGAATTTGCCTTATATTAGATGTGGCTCTCGTAGATACTCACTTATATTCCTATCTATACTTTTGCATTTGGCGGCTTATGCATAGGGATGTTTCGCCGCTTTAGGGTAATTACAATTTAGACGAATGTATAGGGATGAAAATGAACCGAGGAAAATGAACTAAATTGTAAGGACTGAATCGAATTAAGATCGGATCGATATTCTATTCATTTTAACTAAAATTTAGTAAAAAATCAAAATAATTTGTGAACGAATCTGCGGACCGAGTCCTTTTAACACCCTATCAGCGAGTGTAGCATCAATGACAATAGATTCTGATCCTTTCCCTCTCAGCGAGTGGATGGTTCAATCTTTTCCCGCATAAACTTGGATACTTTCCTCTTATCGTGCAGATGAGTCTATTCTTTTTTAGCACTTGCTAGTTCTGATTTTTTTAAATAAAAATGTTATTTTTATAAAAAAGCAGGAATTCTGCCTGCTGTACTAGCATTAAGGTTAGCTTATTGTACACTCGATTGCGTGCTCAACACTGTTCGAAAGCAGCAGCTCCGGCCTACACGTATGCCAAGAACCCGATGTTCTTTGCATCAGGTAACAGAGACATAAAGCTCTCAAAGCATCCCCATTCCCTTCCTTTTATTTCCCTGCTTTGAGAAAAGGCAAAGCATGATGCATTTCTTAATCCTGTCTTGCGACTGCCGAGCCACTCCAACTCGTTGCAAGAACAAACGCTCATCGCATCCAGATGCTTACCCGGCACGAGCACACCACCTGATCGATCAGACCTAGTAAGAGGCAGGCGTTGCTGCAGAATCGAGCCATGTCCTCAGATTCAGCAAGGAACGGCGGCAGTAGTTCAGGCGAGAGCCTCCGGAACTCCTGCAACGACTTCGCCCGGACATTGGCACGGCTCCCGGTCAGCATCATGGAGGGCCTGTCGAGGTCGATCCCTCGCCGCCGGAGCCATCCGGCGCAGCTGCGGCCGCCGCCGCCGCGAGGGCCTCTGCCTCCTCCTCCCCCTCCCCTGTTCGTGCCGGAGGAGCTGTTTTTCTTCACCGTCTTCGAGCAGCAGTACGGCGACCGCCACCCGTTCTTCTACGGGTGCCGTTTCGCCGACGCGCTGAGGGCCGCGCGGCGTGAGGGCAAGCTCGTGTTCGTGTACCTCCACGACCCGGATCACCCGTACACCGAGCCCTTCTGCCGGAGGACGCTCTGCGCCGACGTGGTGGTGGAGTTCCTCGACGCCAACTTCGTGTCGTGGGGCGCCGTCAGCGGCAGGGGTGAGGGCCCCGGAATGGTCGCGTCGCTGCAGCCCGTCAGCTTCCCGTTCTGCGCCGTCGTTGCTCCCGTGTCCGACGAGAGCATCGCGGTCATTCAACAAGTATAAGCTTCTCCCTTCTTTGTTACTTCTCGTTCTAGTCGTGTCTTATGTTTCTCTTGAGCCACCACGCACCTCTATGCAGGTAGAGGGGCCGGTTTCACCGTCAGAGCTGGTGGAGATCTTGCAGCGCACCATTGACGAGCAAGGCGCAGCTTTCAGACCCTTCATGCCTGACGAGCAAGCAGCTCTGGCTGCAGCTCTGAGATCCTCCAGGGTGGCGGCTGAGCAAGACGAGAGGAGGCGGTCGGCTCAACGGCTGCGAGAAGAACAGGACGCGGCTTACCTCGAATCGCTTCGTAAGGACCAGGTAGGTTTCGTTTCTCACGCGAGATCGATCGCCATGTCACAGTGCTCTGAACGACGAGTGAATGTGTCCTGCTCCGGCGAGCTTATGAACTCCGTTGCATTGCAGGAGAAAGAAAGATCACGGAAGAGTCTGCAAGAGGGAACCGCAAAATCAAGGGCAGGCAACGAGCTTCACCCAAGGTATCCCGGGCACGTAGCCAGCGGATCTAACAGGACGGGTCAGATCAGAGCACCACCTGCTCAGAAGGAAACTGCACCTTCACCCAGAACTGAAGCAAACACCAAGGTGCAGTAACTGAAAAGCTTTTGCAGTCAAAAAGAGCACCTCCCTATGCTTACCAGTTCTGAATTATGAATTGTCGCAAAAACAAAAGTTCTGAGTTATGAAATTACGGATACGTAACAGTGTATCGCATCACACCTAGGAATTCCCAGCTGAACAGCTCTAATTGCAGCTTCTTTTTCTCTTCTCTTTGTGCAGGTACTGATAAGGCTGCCCAACGGTGAGAGAAGGCAGCAGAGCTTCCGCCACACGGACACCATCAGAGAAGTCTACAGGTACGTTGATTCACTGGGGATACCAGGCATCGGAAGCTATCAGCTCGTGAGGAGCTATCCAAGGAAGACTTACGGGCATCAGCAACTGGGGATGACTCTTCGAGATGCAGGCTTCTATCCGAGCGTGACGCTGTACATCGAGCAACTTCAATAAAAACATGTTGTAATCATAAAAAAACTGAAATTATGAGTGGATTAAAATCAGAAGATGTATGTCTTAAAAGTATACATACTGCATCTACATATTGCTTCGCTAGAGCACATCTAAAATACCAGAATGTTGAGGCTTCTATGCTCTAAATGACTGAAAATCTTTGAACAAGGCTTAGTTTTCTTTTTATTTTCTGGGAGAGAGAGAGGGGAATTCAAGTTTGAGCCAACGTATATGAGCCCACGTATACTTCTTGCGAGGTAGGCCCATTCATCAGCACTCCACCACCGACATGGGCCAGCCCAACTTCGTAGACGTGAATATGAGCGTAGCCCTACAGACTAGCACTTCGTTCCTTGGAGGCCCACCCAGCAGCGTCTCCCCCGGCTCTCCGCCTCTCCCGCTCCCGCAACTGCCATGGCGTTCGCCGCCGTCCTCTGCGCCGGCATCCTCGCCGCTCCCACCCCGCCTCTGCCTCCTCTCAGAAAATGTTATTCCTCCGTTTCAAAATATAATTATTTTTAGGTTTAAGTAAAAGTCAAACTTTTAACACTTTAAATTAAATATAGCTAAAAAATTATATAATTTTTAATATAAAAATATAATTTTTATAAAAACTTATTTTATGATGAATTAAAAAATATAATTGTCATATGAATAAAATATTATTAATGATCGAAGTAATAAAAGTTTAACTTTCACTTATATTTTAGAACGAAGGAAGTAGTCAAATTCGTCTGAAGATCAAAGAAAGATCAGCCATTGTGTTTTTTTATTAAAATATTATTAATGATCAAAGTAATAAAAATTTAACTTTGATTAAATTTAAAAAATACTTATATTTTAAAATAGAGAAAGTACGTCGAATTCCTCCAAAGATCAAAAAGATCAGCGCTGTGTTCTTTTGACTGAGGGCAACTCACCGTGTGTCTTGACAGACCATATATGGATTTATGGAGTACGCATGCCGCGTGAAACAGGCTCTCGACAAGAAATTTCTTCATGTCTCCTGCGAGATTGGTAGCGTGTTCTCGCCCTTCCTATGATTCATCAGCGCTGGCGCACCCGAGGAAGATCAGACGCAGATCACAAAGCCGATTAGTTTTAAGTCTGTTGCTCGTGCGTGTGCCTGGATTCCAGGTCGCGATTCCGGCGAATCCTTGTTGCTTTGCGCGAAGGACTCGGTCCCAGCTGACTTCCATGCCTGGCGCCAAAATACTGCCCAGTGTCAGATGCAGTTAGTGCTCTCTCATTTCACTCGTTTAGGAGTATTCGTTTGTGCTATTCGACATTTGAGTGACAAAAGGGAGTAGCATGGACCCGAAGCGGGACTTCCCCGCCAAATTTGCTGAAACTTGTCGCAGAATCAGAAGAGTTCCTTTTTTTATTTGGACGGGAACTGTTCCGAAAGTGACCTCCATACTTCTTGTGGTTTTTGAAAGGAAAAGTAACCTCCATACTCACGAGAATCGCAACAATTTCACGTGGATTATCCTGGAAACTGAGCTTAATAAAATGCAAGATGTCTACATCAGCTAAACGAAGTAGATCCCGGGCAGATAACTATATTTGGGCGGTCAATGTTTACAAACTTTCACACACATAAAGAACAAGCATTGGGATGCCTTATTTGACAGCCTAACTGATGAGAGTTTATTTTCTATCCTATCCACTGCCATGCAGAGCGATACACCCAAAGCAATGCTACCTTCCAATAGTTTCTCGTTGTTTAGTATTTACTTTATTCGAGTCCTCGATTGTTACGATGATTCTCGACACATATATATAGTTTTTAGCCTTAAGTTTTCACACATGGACAAATATATGGATTTATGGTGGAAAGCCATCAGAGTTGATTCCTCTAATTTTTTGTCGATGATGCTAGAAAAGTACATTTAGTTTATTTTAGCTAAAATTTTCTAGCGTAATCCGTTAAGAATCAGAGGGTTTAGTTTATTTTAACTAAAAATTTCTAGCGTAATCCGTTAAGAATCAGAGGGACACCGTCACACCGAGTGATCCTGTAGAGCTCGAGCCATGTTCTCTCGCTACAAGAACGAACCTTTGAACATCAATGATACTGACATGGATTATCTCGCTACAATGTGCAAGCAACCCAAAAAGCGCGTGAGTACAGACTAATCAATCGTCTATGGAAGAGGAAGGGAAAGAAAATCGGGAGTTAAAAATCCGCAGTATCATTGATTCTGCGCAGTATGATGTTTTGTTTTTGGAAGCCATCCACAGTAGAATGTTGTGGTCATAGACAGTAGAATACAGCTTTTGCCACTCAGATGAGCTCCCTTCTCTCGGTCTCTATCTCTCTCTCTAAAAAGTAGCGCCGGAGGACCCAAAGACTGAAGAAAGAGAGGCGGAAAGAGGCATGAAAATCTCACTTCGCTGAGCGACAGTTCCTTCTGTTTCTGGGTCCTTTGTTCGGTGTTCTTGGTTAGTGGACTGAGAGCGCAACTCCATTTGTGCCCGCGAGACCTTCGTCTCCCCTCGTGTGGAGCCTATTCGTTGGTGGAAGCGCGGGTAGAACCTCGTCAGAAACCTAAAAACTTCTCTAAAATTTTCAGTCGTTCCTGTTCGTTTAGGAGGAGTTTCTTTTGGCTGCTCTGTCTTGCTCGGATTGTTCGTCTCCTGTACCGGTACGAGTGCGCAGAGCGGATGACCCGCGCCTGATCCTGGCTTCCTTGCCGCGCCCTGCTCCAGTTCGGCCGCCCTTCCATCCGTGCACCCTGCTGCTGCTTCGCTTTTGGGGGAGGATAAGAAGAGATCATTGGGTATCGAAGACCTCGCGCTCATTTCAGGTACTGGTTGGAATTCTCTTTCTTCTTATATTCTTGTTGATTCAGCTTTTCTCTTGCATCTGTGCTCTAGTTTAGTTCTGTTTTGCGGATGCGGCTAGCCTGAAGTCGGAATCGCGTATTTCTGAGTTCTTTAGGTTTCGGTTTGATATTGATTTGAGCCTTTTATTTTCGTTTCAATTACGGGTTCTCTCCATTTCGCATCAAAATTGCATCTTTCTGGATTCATTTGCCGGGATGTGGTGCTTTGCTGAAGGAAAAAAGTTCACATCACGGATTGCAGTTTGCTTGCTTCAGAAACGGATAATTGGATTCTCCATTTTTGTATCAAAGTGCATGCATGTGTTCTTGCGATTGAATTTACAAGTTTATAATGTGTAAAGGATTCATTTTGATTTAATTTAATTTCATTCTTGAGCATATGTAAAAATATTGATACCCTAGAGTTCAGTTTCTGCCCATTTGTGACACAAAATGACAAAAAGTCAAATACGTATGGCAAGAATCAACTGACCTCTGGCATATGATTCTGATCAGTATTCAAACCTTTCTTTTGTGGTTCATGTAAATAGGGGAGATTTATTTTCCTTGATTTCATTATCAAGAATCTGATGCTTCTTTTTGAAACAAGCATTGACATCTTCTGACAGGGCTAACTTTTTTACATGATACGTATTTCGGATGCAGGTAGATATCTTGCTGCATGGCCGGCACGAGTGACCACGTATTCCTAATGGAAGAGTGGATGCTGCCCCCAACACCAAGTCCAAGGACGCTCATGTCAAGCTTCCTGAATGAAGAAATCAGCCCTGGTCCTTTCTCCAATCTTTTCAGTGATCCTGGCGACAAGCAGCCCCTTGATCGATCTGAAAAAAGCAGAGTGCCTTTGAATTTGAGCGCTGAGATGTCTGCTCAAGCTGCAAAAGCTACATTTCAAAAGGAATTTCCCCTGCACCCAAATGTTTTCAATGCTTTTGAGAAATCAAATTCGCACGGTGGTTTGGCAGAGCGCAGGGCTGCAAGAGCAGGCTTCAGTGTTCTGAAAATTGATACTTCTCAAGTCGGTTCGTCCACAGTTATTCAATCACCGGTGTCAATCCCACCTGGTCTCAGTCCAACTATACTTCTTGAGTCGCCTGTTGTTCTCTACAATAAGGTGGTATTCCCTCATCAAGATTTATCTATTAGACTATCGATTGGAATCATGCATTAAAGACTTGCAAGTTGCAGGCTTGCAGCTTTCTAATATATCAGTTTTGTGCAGTATAGAAATAGAACAACATTGATTGGTGTATACTGTGTTGAACATGGTTTTGTTCAGTATAGTTCTCTATGCGACTATATTGATTGATGAAAAATGATTCTTTGATTGGTGTCTCAGAAGTTCATTTTTTTCCCAACTTTTAAGATGCTATTTTAAATTTAAACTCATGAACACATATTATTTTTCTTTCGGATGTTTACAATTGAGCGTAGCTTAATTTATCACGATCTATTGCAGGTACAACCTTCTCCAACTACTGGCAAATTACCATTTTTAGTGGCTACAGAGTCTAACTCAACAATACCACCAGCTGCCAAGATAAATGAGGGTTGTTCAATTGATGAGATTTTTAACTTCCAATCCCGCTTAGGTTCTAAGGAGTCAAGTTTCTCAACTGTGGAAAAGGTAATTTACTGGAACATCACTTTTTTTTTGCTTTGCAGTATATTGGATTCATTTTACTGATTTACTCCATCCACACCACCAAATTCTCCTTTTTTGTTCATTTTTGTGCCTGAAGGGATGCTTGGTTACACAGGATTACACTGCTGATCATCAACAGGAATCCAATCTTCAGTCAAACTTAAGTGCAGTCAAAGATAACACTGATGAAAGATATTTTAAGACTGTGACATCTGACTCCATGTTTCACTATTCTACCGGAGAACAAGTAGATAGTGAGACAAACCAAAATTTGCTAGGTGGGGGCATTGAGGCTAGACCAGCTGCTTATCTTACTGTATCAGCTCATGGTGGTGCATCTATCTTGAAATCTCAAGCTGCAGTTGATGTCTCGTCAACGTTATCTATCGAGGAAGAAGAAAGGGCAACACATGGCACTGTTTCTGAAGATTGTGATGGTGATGAAGATGAGACAGAATCTAAAAGAAGGTAAATAATGCCTATTTCCTAACTACTTAATATTTGCAGAAGGCATTATACTGAGCTCGCTGATTTTTTCTTCAGAAAAATGGATTCTTTAGGAGCAGCTACTATCACTTCTGCTGCTACTACCAGTGCCGTTGACATGGGTGCTGTAGCCTCAAGATCAGTCCGGCAGCCTAGGGTGGTTGTTCAGACAACAAGTGAGGTCGACATTCTTGATGATGGGTATCGGTGGCGCAAATATGGGCAGAAGGTCGTTAAAGGAAATCCAAATCCAAGGTGACACTTCCATTACCATTTCGTGTACTCTAATTGACTATATATCCTCCTCCTCCTCCATGTAACAATGTGACACCATTTCATTGGTCTGCAGGAGCTACTACAAATGTACGCACCCTGGCTGTTCGGTGCGCAAACACATCGAAAGAGCATCCAATGATCTGAAATCAGTCATCACTACATATGAGGGAAAGCACAGCCACGAAGTTCCGGCAGCCAGAAACAGTGGGCAAGCTGGGTCTGGTTCTGGCAGCGCTCCGTCTGCAACACAAGCCTGTCACCGTAGGCAAGAACCAGCACACGGCAACTTTGCTCACTTCGGAGGAACAGCTCCTTTTGGCTCCCTTGTTCTCCCACCGAGGGGTCATTTGGGACCAGCAGAAGGCAACTTTCATTTCGGGATGGTCCCGCCAGGCATGGCGATTCCGATGGCTTCTCTAGGATCTCTTGCTGCAACAAAGATGATCCAAAGTTCATCAGCTGTGCAGGGTTACCAAGGGTCAATGATGCCAGGAGAGCTGAAGGTGGATTCAGTGTCTCGATCAAGCTTGACAACAGGAATTGCAGCCCCTACAGCTTACCAACAGATAATGCGCAGACCTCCTTATGGTCCTCACATGTAAATGATAGGAAAGAAAAAAGAAGTATAGATTTGCTTCAGTTTGTATACATGATAGTGTCAACCGTGTCATTAATTTGTTCTAGTGTATGAATCCTCCAATGGTCTGTTCCCTTCAAGCATTTCTTTGAAGGGCCTGTTTGGCATAGCTCAAACTTGTTAAGAATCCAGCTTTTCTTTTGGCCGAAGAAGAAGCAGTTGCTCAGAGATGCGCGGCTAAAAGAAGCGATGCGTTTGAGAGTACGCTTCTGCCAGAGAAGAAATCGAAGCGGAGCGGGTGCGCGGTGCAGGAGCGGGAGCGACGCCGGCGAGCGAGCGGCCCAGAGCGGAGGCCGGCGCGCGGCACAGAAATGGAGGCGGGCTCGCAGCGCGGCAAGGGAGCAGGCCAGCGAGCAGGAGCGAAGGCGACCGGCGAGGATGAGCGTCGCCGGACCGAAGCGGGCCGGCGAGGAGAAGCAACGGGGCTCGGGAGTTGCGGCGGCCGGCACGGATGAGCTCGCAAGAATGGAGGTTGCCGGCAAGGAGGAGCAACGTGACGCAGGAGTTGAGGCGGCCAGCGTGGATGAGCTCGCAAGAAAGGAGGTTGCCGGCGAGGAGGAGCAGCACGGCGCGGAAGCTCAGGCAACCGGCGAGGATGAGCATGGAGCAGCACGGCGCGGAAGCGCAGGCGACCGGCGAGGACAAGCATGGAGCATTGCGAGCGAAGGCGACGAGATTGGAGAGAAGCAGCGAGAAGCGGCTTGGCAGCCGCGTCCGCTTTTCGCTGGTCGCGCGTACGATTGAGGCCGCGCTTCTCCGGCCGCAGCATGAAACGCGGACCGTTTGGCAGAAGAGGTGCTTAATTTTTTATGTAGAAGCGGCATGGGGAAGCGGTCTCAAACAGGCCCGAAGAAAGGAACGATGAGGATGATACACTGTTGTAATCAGGAAATGGGTATATCTGAGGTGATGGAAATTGGAAATCAATCAATTGAAATACCACATTGTAAAACTATCCGCCTAATTGCGCTGAAAATAGTAGTACTGGGTCAGTAGTCAAGCCAATAGCTCCCATATTTTTCACCGGCCGCTGCTGCTCTCTTTCGAGGATTGCTGGGGGCGTCCAAGAAAGGCCGGCGGCGGCTCACCAATCTCGTGCGGCGGCCCAAACAAAATGTACTTAGTACTCCACTTTTGAACATCTGAACCCAATAGTGTTCACAAAATCGCGGTAAACCGCTCGGTTTTCGTAAAAACCAATCAAATCGCTTTGTCTAAGTTTATGCGGTTGATCGGTTTTCGGTATAATAAATTTAATTTTTTTTTAAAAATTTGAAAATTCAACAAACCGAGCGGTTTACCGCAAAAACCTATAAAAAACCGTTTAAACTGATTTGATTTCAAATTCAAAAATGGTAAACCGTAAAAACCGCTCGGTAAACCATAAAAAATCAGTCGGTAAATCGTAAAAACCGACCAAATTTTTTAAAAAATTGATTTTCGAATTTGTTTAATTTTTTATGGTTTACTGTAGTGATTTAAAAATAACCGGGTCTCCACGGTGAAAAATGGTAAAGTGAACCTGAAGCCGAGACGTACTTAGAACCCGCCAGCCAGGACCAGGACATCGGCATACGGGTCCTCTTAAATTGGAGAAGCCAATTCAAGGTACTGTAGATGCTACAGCGAGAGAAGCTACAGTAGCCTAAGCGGTACTGTATCGTCGCGTTTTATATTGAATTCGCTGGAGCAAATTTAAATTAATGTGCACTGTTCATTGACACTGTAGCTGAAGCTTGGTTCGCGATCCAACGGTTGAAAGAAGCTCCAAATTCACGCTACTGTAGCGTGTCTGAACGACCCCGATCGACCGGCATAAAACCGCGAAGAACGATAAGGCGTGGAAAAACAATCATTTTTGGGGGATTTATTTAATTTACTGGAGCTCTCAGTTTCCTCTCCTTCCTTCCTCTCTGAATCGGGGGCGCCGATCCCGGGAGCGACACCCGCCACTCGCACCGATCCTGAGAGCTCGTGCCTCCCGCGCTCAGATGTGGTCAGTGATCCTTTCAGCCTCCCAAAGCCGGGGCCTTTGATTGCCAGTTGCGGCGGCGGGCCACATGGATTCCGGCGGCAACAGGGTCGCCGTGTCGGTGGGCGAGTCGCCGGAGCCGGAGCAGGCGGCACGGCCTGTTGGAAAGGGCAGCAAGGGCCGCGGGCTCCGTCGGTGGCGCCGTATCCCCCGTGAGCACCACCCAGAGCGTTCACCCGCTGGCCCCGCTGCCGACCTCTCCGGCACCAGTGCAGGCCCTGGTGAGGACTTGTCGCAGCTCCACAAGCGCCGTATCGCCCTCGCCGCCGGTGCGCCGAAGGGGAAGGAGGACGCTGCCACGGAGGAGGAGAGCTCGGTCGCGTCCGTGGAGTCCCGCTTCGTGCCGCTGAATGTGTCCACGCTTCCGGCACCGACTAGGCTGGACCCGAATCTCGGACACCTGATCGCCACCGCCGGCTTCTCGGTCGGCGCCGTCTCGGAGAACAGTGACGACCGGACCAGCAACAGCAAGTCCTCCACGGCCGCCAGCGCGCCGCGCGACGCGCTCCCGCGCCACGAGTTCGCGTTCGGCGGCCTCGGCCGGGAGCGCGAGCGGGCTCGGTCCCGTGCCCCAGGCGGCGCTACGCACGGCAAGAACCTCCGCGCTCCTCGCGTGCGCGGTGCCAGTGCTCGTGCTGCCGCTTCACCTGCCTCGCCGGTGGAAGCGGAGAATTCGCGCTCCAGCGTCGAGTCCAACCTCCGCGGTTCTAGCACTGCTCAGCCCCGGGCATCCAGTGCGAGCATCACCAGCAACGGCGTTCACAAGGTGTTGTTTCCTGATGACCACTACAGTGACGGTGAACCTCCAAGTGAGGAGGTGCGCAGTACAACTGGAGGTTTCTACAATCATAATGGGAGTGTTGTAGGGAGTTTGGTGATGGGAAACTGTGAATCGGACTCCAATGATGGAATCTCTGAGGAAGCGAGCGTTGGCAAGTTTGAGAATGGTGGGACTCATCCAGGTCTTGATCCGTATGTTGAGTCGATTGCGCTGCTTCAGTCCGCGCTAGAAAGACTTGATAATGGTATGGTCGAATTCCCCTTTGCCAGCTTTATCTGTGCACTTCTCTTTACTCCAAAGTTCGTCCTACTAGGAATGATATTGCAGAACTTTTCATAACTTCGAAGTCACAAAATTAATTGTCTTGATTGTTTTTCTTTGTTTGTCTATGATATGTTTGATAGTGAAAGATCTAGTTACCATCTTTTTTGTGGTGGTGGTGGGGTGTGGTGTCTAACTATCACAATTTATTTTATCAGTACATAATATTTGTGGACATGAAGCCCACTTTTCAGAAAGCTAGAGGGTGATGTTCTGAATCTCCAGATAACTATGAACATCATATTTTCTGAGCAGTTACATAATGAGGTTTTGTTATTTCAATTTCCTAATCCAACCTATCTATTTGCTGGAACTGCGTGAGTAATTTTCTGACTGGAGTGATCACTGATTTAAGGCACAGTCAATAAATGTATGGTGCTTGTGTTTTTTCTTTTAGATCCACACCACTGTCATGCTTCTGTGCTGGTTAATTCAATAACACAACACTGCCGGAAATTCTTTGCTCCAACAGAAGGGTTTGCCAGACCATGTATTTGATATTTAAGTCACAACAAGTAAGGACATCCTGCAATAGTTCTTTTCAGTAATGTTTGGTTTTCTGGTTTCTATTATGTAGCATTGACTTGTTGCTGTTTGATGTCTAAGATAGGCAAGGAGTTGATCCATCAAGTGATCAAACTCATAATTCAATGTACCGCACAAATTGTTGAGACAACTGTTTCTTGAGCCCTTCCTGAAAATTGCACTGTGACATTCTTTGTTTGAAATGTTCAGGTGAGAATAAATAAAGGACCGGCTTTGTCCCCTAGTTCTAAGAAGTAGAGAACATGCTGTGTTCTGCTTGTATTTTTTACAATTAGATGTTTTGGAAGCCGTTTAAGGTACAGTGGGCATGTAACTATATCCCTTACTGATTGTGACTGTTTAAATTAATCTACTCCTACTTTTTCACTTCAAATTTTTATACACTTGCTGCCATGTAACTATATCACTAAATTATGGTCTTAGTACACCATTTATTTTGTATAACATGTTGAAACATTATTTTGGATTTGCTATAAATAAAACTTAGTTTCAATCCAAAAGATGTACATTTGATTTAGTTGAGTTGTTCCCTAATGACTAGTTGCCAATATATGTTTTGCAGAGATCCAAAGATTTGTGGAGATCAGGAAAGAAACCGACGAAAATTCCACAACTCACTCTGAGCAATCTATGGAAGAACTAACTGAAAAGTTGCAGGCCCTCGAACTAAAATTGGAACAAGGAACCATCCTCATCAAGGAGAACGGTTCAAAAAAACTTGAATTCAATGCACTCAACCAGGCACAAGAGGCATATAACAGCAATCTACTGCCTATGCAGTCTGATATTGAGCAACTACTCTTAGAGAAGATGGAAGCGGAGATTCAGTGCTTCATCCTGACAAGAGCTTCAGAAGTTGCTGCTTATGAGTTGCAGAAATCCTTGCCCGGGGATCACAAATCCATAGAAAATAAGCTACGGCACTCCGAAAACAGGGCAATGATGCTGGAGGAGATGATGGATAAACTAGAGACGCATTGCAAGGAGCTCTCCAAAGCTTCAGAAGTCCTTAAGCTTCAGGCTAGAGCAAGTAGAACTTTTCTGTTCTGTTTCATCCAGCTTGTGCTGGTATGCTTCGCCTTGGGGACCCTCCTTATGCACTTCCCGCCCCCTTCTACCGAGTATGTACCTACATGAGGTTAGAAAATTGTCTGCCAATCAGTCTGTGTAGATATTCTTGGAAGATTGTTTCCTGTACTTTATTAGCCACTGCCGCCTTACATGTTTTTTGTTTCTGTAACATCGATTCGATTTTGCTAGTAATGAATCACAATTTTACTACTTTTGTGTCCTGTTCGTTTCTCTGCATTCTGGAAATGCCACCTGTGTAGTTTAACTTAGGCCAGTTTTTTTTTTATCGAACACGCAGGAGATCTGCGTATCATTATATTAAAAAGAAGAAGAAGGGTAAAATACCTGGAACAAGGAGGTACAAACTGATCACCACTTCACACAAAACAGCACCCCCCCCCCCCCAAAAAAAAACCAAACAGGGGGCTACAGCCACCCACACACAAACTAACCACCTAACCGGGCTCAGGCAAAGGGGCAGACAAAAAGGACAATCCTTTAGCACCCGCCATCTCTCAACTTTGCCTTTCGTCCCCAGCAAAGCTAAGGGCTCCAGCTAAACTAGGATTGTCACCATCGAAGACACAACGGTTACGGTGTTTCCAAAGAGTCCAAGCCCCTAGCACTACAAGAGAGTTGAAACCCTGCCGAAGCAACCCAAAAGAGGCATCCGCCGAGCGTCTCCATTCTTCAAAGTTGTCATCATCCATTTGTGGCGTTAAAATCTGCAGGCCAAACTGAGATAACAAACAGAACCAGAAGTCTCTTGCGAAGACGCAAGAGACCAAGAGGTGGTTAATGGTTTCCTCTCCTTGATCGCACAAAGGACATCAATCTGGGTGATCCAACCCTCATTTCGCTAGTCTGTCTGCAGTCTAACACCGGTTATGAGCTACCAACCACATGAAAAACAGCACTTTGGCGGTGCCCGTGTTTTCCAAATTCTTTCCCATGGCCCAAACACAATGGAGCCAATGAAGAGGCTATCATATGCAAACTTGGCAGAATAATGTCCCAAAGAGGAGAACTTCCACATATGTGTATCTTGCACATCAGGCTGCAGCTCGAGGTCAAGGAGAATGTCCCACAGCTGAAGAAAGTCCACCATCACCCCAACAGTGAATGTACCTTGAAGATCTGCGACCCAAGCTTGGTTTGGGATTGCTTCTTGCACCGTTCGGCGGTTGTCTCCTGCTTGACACGAGCGTCACCAATCTCGGTGCTAGATCACCAACACTTTTCCCATGCAACCATCTGTCTTTCCAAAATAAAGTGTGACTGTCATCACCAACAACTGTCACCAAGGCCATTGAGAAGAACTTCTGGACTTGATCTGGAACATGGACCTGGAAATCCTTCCAAGGTTTATTGGGGTCTGTTTTTTTTCAACCAAAGCCACCGCATTCTCAACGCCCAGCAAAGATTCTTGAGATCTGAAATACCGATCCCTCCAAGATCAATGGGTCGGCATACCTTTCCCCAAGCTACTAAACAATGACCCCCTTGGGCATCCTTTCGACCTCGCCAAAGAAAACCCTGTCGGAGCTTATCAATTTCTTTAATTGCCCAGGGAGGAAGATCTGTAGCCATCGCAATATAAATCAACATGGCGGTGAGCACATGCTGGACAATCACTCTTCTCCCAGCCCTTGTTAGCAGATCCGCTTTCCACCTCAGAAGCTGATCTGCCACTCGATCAATGATGGGCTGAATCTGATCTTTTGTTAATTTCCGCAAGGATAATGGAAGGCCCAAGTATCGACAAGGGAATCCAACATTCTCGCAGGGAAGCTGCTGCTGCAAGGTAGTGAGATGACCCTCATTGCAATGGATCGGAGAAACACTACTCTTCTGAATATTAGCCTTCAGCCCCGAAGCCTCACCGAACAACTGAAGAAGTTCCAAAGTGATGGTAATATCAGCAGCTTCCGGCCGGAGGAAGAGAACAGCATCGTCGGCATAGAGCGAAAGCCGGTGCTGAAGGGCTTGATTGGCGATAGGCTGCAGCAGCCCCACATCAGAGGCCTTAGAAATTAGATAAAACAGCACATCCATAGCAAGAATGAAGAGCATGGGGGACAGGGGGTCCCCTTGCCTAAGCCCACGCCGATGTGAGATGCACTGCCCCGGTGAACCATTAAGCAAAACTTGAGTGGATGAAGAAAGAAGAAGCCCACTAATTATATTTCTCCAAACTTGACCAAATCCCAATTTTTGCAACACTAGGAGCAAGAATGGCCAAGAAACAGAGTCAAAAGCTTTGGAAATATCCAACTTAAGAAGAACGCTAGGCCGCTTTCTTTGATGCAGAAATCTCGCTGTTTGCTGCACGAGCATGAAATTATCTTGTATAAATCTACCCTTAATGAAAGCACTTTGACTGTTTGACACCAGATCCTTCAGCCGCTCTGCTAGCCTATTGGCCATTAGCTTGGTAACCAATTTGGCGAAGCTGTGCACAAGACTAATAGGCCTGAAATCCTTAGGCTGTTCTGCACCATCTTTCTTCGGCAAGAGGATGATGAAGGCAGTGTTTAGGCACTCCAAGTTCAAGAATTTTCTACTCCATATTGCCGAGATAGCAGCCATAATATCCACCTTGATAGTGGCCCAACAAGACTTGAAAAAATGGCCTGTGAAGCCATCCGACCCGGGGGCTTTGTCCGATGGCAGTTTTGTGATAGTTCTCCAAACTACTGCTTCATTGAATGGCAGGTCCAGATCATCAAGGTCATGAGAGTGTATCCCTAGGAACTCCAAATCAATAGTATGCTGCCTATCCAAACTGGACCAGCAGCTCTATACAAAACTCATCCATTGCTCGGGCTCTGTCTTCATGGCTGGTGCAGATTTGATCACCAGATGTTAATTTACTAATAAAATTCTTCCTTTTGCGGTGCCTAGCATGGAGATGAAACAGTTTGGAATTTGCATCTCCTTCTCTCAACCATCCAATTCTGGACCTAGTGCGGGCAATGATTCGCTTGAGAGAGGCAAGAGCAAGACTGTGCTTCTTTAGACTCTTCAACAACCAGAATTCAGCTGGAGCGAGGGCCCTGCGATCCCGAGTAATTTCTAACTGATGTAACAGCTCCCGAGCTAAACTCAGCTGTGAGTTAACATGTCCCACATTCTTATCACTCCAACTCTGAAGACCTTTCCCAGTTGCTTTGAATTTCTTGTCCAGAGTGATGAAGGGGCATCCACCGATTGAGACAGAGTTCCAAGCGACTGACACTGCCTCCTGAAAACCTTCCATTCTAGGCCAAAAAGCTTCAAAATGGAAGCGCCTCTTGCTAGGCTTGTTGACCTGGAGCCCGAGCAAAGGAGGACAATGATCAGAATCCTCGGAAGCTACACTTTGCAAAAAGGAGTTGGGAAAAAGATCCTCCCAATCAACTGAGCATAAAACTCTATCCAACTTAACCAAAGTTGGGACATCCTGCTGGTTTGACCAGGTGAATGAACGCCCATGCAGGGGCAGCTCCTTAAGGGCCAGATCATTGATCAACCTTCTAAAGCGCCCCATCATGGCCCTATCAAAATTAGAATTGTTCTTGTCTTCAGCCCTGTAGATCAGGTTGAAGTCCCCAACAAGGACCCAAGGCTCCAAGCAAGCAGCACGAATGTTTCTCAATTCTTGAAGAAAGAAGATTTTCCCATCATTTCCTTGCGGTCCATAGACACATGTGAGCCACCAACTTGGCCACTGACTGATCGGAATTGAGCAGAAACGCTATGGGCATCAACACGCTGGTTCCCAGTGAAATCCAGACAACCCCGCCAAGCTAACAGAACACCTCCGCTAGCACCATCAGAAGGGAGCTCAATGAAGTTAGCAAAGTCAGCGCCAAGCATTGAAAGTATAACACGACGTGAAATTGTTGCCATTTTAGTTTCCTGAATACAGACAATATCACAACGGGCAGACTGAACAATAGTGCGAACAGAATCCTGTCTTGCCACAGAATTCAACCCCCGCACGTTCCAAATTAAAATATTTGCTGGATCCATTGGAAAAGGAAAGAAAACAACCAGAGAGAACAGAGATGGTGCAGTATCAAGATGACACCACAACATCACCAACATCAGGGGTGAAACCCTCTGGCGCGACCCAACCAAACAATGCCGCCAACGCCTGAATGTGACCATCTGACAGAGGTTGAGAGAACAATTTGGTATAATCATCAAGGGCCTGCTGATCAATTCCACTCTGGGCATCTATGATATCCAGGGAAACCATAATATTCTTCTTAGATCTTCTAGAAAGATCTCCAAGCTGAAACTCTGCCCCCACCCCAGCGAGCCGACGGCTGCGACGGGGTGCTGTCCCAGGATGGGCGACCTTCGATCTCGTCTTGTGGGTTATTCTTTCTTCTAAAGTTATGGATTCACTATATGTAACTAGGATGTGCGATACTTAAAATAGTTGGGGAGACAGAGGATGACCAAATTCATGTGGCAAAGCCAGATACTCCTACATCATATTGACGTTCTATTTTTCTCCTATACTGTTAGTATTGAGCATGGATTACTTTCCAAAATCTTACTTTGTAACATTTTTTCCCCGGGGAATAAATGGGGGGCCAAGAAAGCCCTCCCTCCCTCCTGAACATTTCCCCTTTTTTTTATCAAAACACACGCTGTTTCTTTTGTTCTCTTATGGAGCCAAAGAAAAGAACACAACATCTTGGAAATATTCTTGTTGCTAACTGTTTTTTTCATAGGCAGTGTTCACATATCGAGGGCAACCCAAATCCCAGTATCACGTACTACTCGCATATCATCAACAAACTGAAAGAACGAAAGTAATTATTGGCACCAACATAGAGAACTAAGTGTTGACGTCGAATCGGGTCCGGGTCGACACACCGCTCGCACGTCCGTGTGCGGTAACGCTGGCGTCTCTTCAACATCGGGTTGAGGCAGCATCTGAAAAATCTCGCCTCGAGAAAAACCCCGTCGAAGGAGTATTGTCCTAGGTTGATCCGGGCTTGATCAGGCCAGCCGAATCGTCCTCAAACGTCGCCGAGACGAAGAAAAAACAGCAAGCGAGAGTCGAGTGAGGGAATTAGAGTTAGAGAAACGCAAAGTGTAAAAGCGAATGATTTGATCGATTGAGATACCCCTCAACCAGCCATGGGCCTCTGATTTATATAGGTGGGATGGTCTTCTCCTGCAAGGTAACAGATCGTCTAAGTTAGGAAAGAATTTAGAATTGATCTGCTAAAAACTTTTCTAAATCGACACTATTGAAGTTTCCGGTAAAGTGCCGAACACTCCGATTACCGGAGTCTCCGGTATGATGTCGAAAGTTTCGTCGTGGAAATCCGAGAACCCGAGAGGGCCTGTTAGACCCTCCGATACTGTACCGAACATTCTGGTGTATAAGACATCGGAACCTGAGAGGACTTATCGGACAGTTCGGTACAGTACCGGATACTCCGGTGGGCTGAGTGCCCAAACCCGAAAGAGCTTATCGGACAATCCGACAAAGTGTCGGACACTCCGGTGAGCCGAGTGCCCCAAACCCGAGAAGGCATACCAGACAGTGTGACACTATGTCGAATACTCCGGTGAGCGAAAGTGACTAAACCCGAGAGGGCTTACCGGAACTCCGGCATTGTATCGAACACTCCAGTGAGGCTATTTTTAGGTGTCAACACTAAGAAAAAGTTGCACTACTTGTCCAAATTAATCAACAATCGTTCACCATCAGACATATCACCAACGACGCATGCAGAAGCGAAGATGCTGAGTATATACTAGATTACAAGCGAAGCTCAAGAACATCGTTCAGAAGAAGTTGGGGTCGTATCCGTTGCTGGATGTCGCGAGGATGTAGTACGCGACGATGTGGCCGAGCGAGCCCCAGGCGAGGACGTCGACGAGGTTGAAGCCGACGGGGTCGTTGGACTTGAGCAGCCCGGCGTACTCCTTGGCGCGCACGTCGCCGGCCTCGAAGTGCGTCTTGCCGTTCTGCTCGGGCACCTGCTTCGCCACGTTCTCACGCTGGAAGTTGAAGAAGACGAAGCGGCCGAGGAAGAGCGACACCCCCGTGCTGAGGCTGATCACCAGCGACGGGCTCAGTTCCGCACGCGCCGCCACGGACCGTCTCGCTGGCGTCGCGCGGAACGACACCGAGGAGCGCGCCCTCGGGGACGGCGCCAGGCGGAGGCCGGCCACGGACGGCGGGGACAGCACGGTGGCGGTCGAGGTGGCCATGGCGCGGGCGGGCGTGGTCTCGAGAGCAGGACGCTGTGGTCGGCGGAGTTTCTTGATCGTCGCGAGGCAGTACATACGTACGTGGTTGTTTGAGTATATAGCGTGGTGCTGACTTGGCAGATATGGTGGGAGCGCGGGAACGCGAGGTGAGTGGCGGAGAAGCGGAGGATTTCGTGGTGTGCCCATGGCGCATGGCCATTGGAGGGCAGCGGATAAGGTATCCAAGCCTTAACAATTTTCTTTTGTTCTCCCCAGCAGCGTGAATGTCATTGTCTCTGGCCCTGTGAACCACTTGGCTGGTTACAAGTAAATTGTGGATTCAATGGCTCCCAACATTGCATTCATGGGGATAATTCAGCCATATATAGCACTGGTAAGTATGCTACGTATCCCAATATATAGCATCCCATCCTTTGCCTTTTTATTTACAGTACATGTATAAAATAATTAAGATCAACAACCGTCTTGCTTTTCTCTTCTTCAACATATTATAATATATGCGAAATTTTATGGCATATTAAAAAATATCATTTCAATTTTTGCTTGAATTTTGTGCTATGAAATTGAGTAAGTAACGGTACTGCAACATATTATAGCATGTTGAAAAGAGAAGGGTCAAATGGTCACTGAACATTGACATTTAGGACTGAAATAAAAGATGTTTTTTGCTTGATGGATTGAACCTGACCTATTTAAGGTTAACAAGGAGATTCAGAAAACCATCGACGTTTTTCAAGACAAATTCAGCTTGGTTGATCTTGTGCAGAATCTTAGCAACCCTTGGTAGGCCCCTTTGGATGGCGGGATTTCTGTACGGTTCTTTAGAAACATCTGCAGTTGCATGGCGAGGGGCGACATTTTTCCATGCCTTAATTGTGCGTAATTTGATTCGAAGAGTTCATCTGGTTAGCAGTTTACCACGGTTTTCCAAAATCTTGCATACATACATGCACAAACCATTCATAGCGGGCTCTTCGGCCACAACGAGCAGCCGGTTCTCACCAGGACATTAGCAACAAGGCGGCGACGCCGACGGCAAGGCCCGCGGCAACGGCTGGCGCGGCGACGGCAGCCGCGCCAGACTTGGCCTCCTGCCCTGGCTGGATCTGCGGGACATCTTCAGGGCAGTTGAGTCCCTTGTCGCCCTCGTGGCAGGTGTTGGCGAAGAGCCCCGGCGGGTACTTGCCGTAGAGGTTGAGGTAGCTGAACATGGTGGCGGCGCAGTTGTTGCTGACGTCATTGATGTAGGTGGCGTAGGGGCAGGCGAACTCCTTGAGCGCGCCGCAGCACAGCGACGGCTGGTACAGCGGGCCCTTGCACCGGCTCGTCACCACCGTGAAGTTGGCGTTCTCGAAGCTCACCGGGCAATCTGGATTGGGAAAACAGAGAAAATTTCAATATTTGCAGAGGCCAAATCGGTCGGATGTCGCGGATCGAGTGGAACAGGGCAAGAACGGAAATGCGTTACCTTACTTGGCCTGCAGCAAGCTCCGGCCGCTGCCACCGTGCCCGTGCTCGAGCAGCGCGTCATCTCCATCCACGGCAGAAACGTCGGCTATTATTAGATTCGGAAACGCACATCAGCAGCATGATGGGGATGACTGACTTGAGATGAACCCGGTCGCCGCGAAAGAGAGGACGGCGGCGAGCACGACCGCGCGCAAGGCGACGCCATGGTGGAGAACCATCTCTGGCTGGCCACGCCTCTTCTCGGGCCGGATCGGTCCTTCTCCAACGTCCGTTGAACAGGAAGGAAGAGGCAACCAGGGGATGGTGTGGCGACGGGCGCGGGAAGACGCGAGGATTGGTTAACCGGCAAACAGCCGTGCGTTAGAGAGAGAGAGAGGTTGGCGCCGGCGTGCGCGGGCCGAGTCACATGAGAGAAACACAAGCTCAAAGGAATGCTCAAAAATAGATGGTGAGAATGTCAATAATACTGCACGTATTGCGGACAGAAGCTGCATTTCCAGTGGAAGTTTGCACTACGGTACTAGTTGATCACAACCACCAACCTCCACGCGCCATTGCCCATACACCACTTTCCTTGGTTTGCTGTTCCAGTCCAAGACTCGAAGTGGACTTTTTTCTTCCTTGTGTTCGAAGACCAGGCATCGCGTTCTTTCTCGAGGCACCAAAATGATCGAAACAGCTGCAGGTTCAAACGCCCTTGTTGCTCGCCGCAGGACCAATGTCCCCTCCCTGTCTCGAACGCAGTGCATTTTCATGTTGTGGAGCTAGCTGCTGTATATCGAACCAGCTCGGTGTTGCCAACCAAACTTGCCGCTGCCGCACCATGCCACTGATCAGGATTCGGAGTGAAGCAATCCTCGGAGAGCTAGCTTGTCACTCGTCCTTCAAGTTTATCAGTTGACCCAGACAGCTAAAAAGATCTTGTTCCTATGAACAGCAGAACGATCTCCTCTGTGAAGTCATCACAGTAGTATGTTAGTTCAGTTCATCACCTAAAGTTGCATTAACAATACTATGAAATTATAATATCACAAGTGAATTACCCTGACACTAGAGGACCGGCGCTGCAGAGCCTCCACAGTCCCCACCAGTTCCATCTGCTTGACCTCGGCCGCTTGCAGCTCCTGGTGGGATAAGAAGCAGGAATTAGAACTGTAACTGCAACTGATGACATTCAGACCCTACAAAGTTGCAGAATAGTTATCAGGAGAAACAACTGACTCTTTTTGTGCTTTGCAGTTCAGCTTCAAGGGATTTTATCCGATCGAGAGATTGCAATAGTAAGAGTTCTTGCTCCTTTGGCATATCTGGAGGTTTGCACATGAGGTGATTGTACAATGACTCGAGCTTCTCAAGTCGTTGCATACAAACGCTCATGTCCTCTTCTTTTATAATCCGAGGCTTTGGCTGCGCTGTGGCAGTATAAGGATCAACATTTTCTAGGATCTTTTCTTGTCTACAGACAAAAATGTGGAAGAAAGATGCTATCTTGATGAGGACTGCGGCCAGTCCTCTAACAAGATTTGCCAAAGTCCTTCCAGTTGATGCACCATGCAAATTATAAGAAATATTCCCTGATTTCAAGAGTACCAATAGTTTGAGACAGTCAATATTGGCATGCAATTATTATTCTGATGACTCATATATTGTACAAAAAAAAGTAGAAAAAAGAAGAGATACCTAAGCTACGTAGCCATCCAAAGGTGATAAAACGTTTCTCGGGCATCCTATCCAATTCCCAGCCGCCCTGAGGAGGTCCAGGAGTCATTTCTAGGAGATGCTTACTGTTATAACTACAACAAGGTGACGAATCGGGCCCCTTGACCTGAGAAAAGCATAAGATACCAAAAGAAACACAATGAAGGTGCCGTGGATACAAAATAACACAAGGAAATATAAACAAAAAGAACAATCTTATTTAAGGTCAATAATGATTCAACAAATTAGCACAACACATACTTCTTCAAGAACTGGTGTAAAGACACTGTAGTCTTTACTCTTCCGAGGAACTGATGGACCAGCGTCATCAACATCTGACTCAGATTCAGCATTTGATACATCACTGACCATGTCCTGTCACCAAAAGAAATAATAACATCAGTGCCTCATGAACTTTGCAGCAGTCAACATTTCAATGATTGGGATAGTAATGAAAATGGAATTTCAGAACCTTGCCTTCAGATTTTCTGCCCTTAGGGAAGAACCACTTCTTTCGTCCATGTCAGAAACTTGCTTGGTTCCTCTCACACTACCACTTTCCATACTATTTATCAGCTACAAATGAAAATATCATATTTGTTATTCCCTACATCACAAAATAACTGTCTTTTTGGACACCGACACGGTCACCAACACACTACTCTCACCACAAATTACGAATGCATTAAATTACAATTCAAAACAAGCCTAGCTTTGCTAACTCTAAAAGTTAGAACCAAGTATTTAAAGAAACATCGGTGGTCAAAGTTTATAAATGTTGAGTACACACAACATAGTACAACATTTATTTGCGACTGGATGCAGTAGTTTAAATTAGGACAAGACAGACATAACATGCCATTTTCAAGAGGATTTAGAAACATCTCTCTATTCACAGGTAAAGTTCTAGAAACATTTGAGTATTTTTTGGCAGACAAGTATGTAGAGCAATGACATGAACCTATATAAGACATGCTTGCAGAATAATAGAATTTAGAGGTACCTTCAAAATGACAGGATCGTTCCATGGACCTCTATTAGACCCAAGGCAACCACCCTTACCACTGCATGTGCATGACCCACCAAGAAACTCGGGTAATTCACTGTGGCAACAAAAAAAATTTTTACGTCGTGTTAGTTAATCTGGATGTTTGTAATAAGAATTTCAACAGAAAATGTTTGTAAGGACAAAGAGTTGGCACCCACCATGGGTCAACAACATCGATAAGTCTGCTCTGGTAGTTCGAACCAAGAACCTGAACAGGAAAAAAAAATCTCATTCAAATTCAATTTCTGTAGCATATGTTGACGTTATGGAACATGAATCATCATACATGATCAAATATGTCTCAGGCAGATCTTACATGAATCTTAGAAGATGTTTTTTGGTCAAGAAATCCCTTCACACTGTTCCAGATCAGCTTGAACCCACTACCCGCATTCACGACATACATTTGATGTAGTGTCTGCAGATTCAATGTTACTTAAAAGGACTGCTCAACCAAAACAACAACCTCGTTTTGCAAATCAACTCAAATGCAGATCAAAGTACCTCAGGATAGTAATCACTGTCTATTCTCTGCACACGTTGAACCAACTCCCTAGCAGCCTTTGAGAAATTCTTCAATCCCTGCAAATGCAGCAGTAAGTTGAAGCCACGCATATTCAGCACTACCGGCAACATAGGCACAAGGAAGCTCATTGACATACCACGCCCTGAACATCCAGTATGGTGGTGGTGGAATCAATATGCCTCTTGGCAGCCAATGTGCAGGCAGGGAATCTCTCCCTGAAGGCCCTCTCGAACTCCTGCACATGGTACTTGATGTACCGGTCCACCGAGGTGATCTGCATGAGCTTGTTTGGATCGACCTTGCCGAGCCTTTCAATGTACACCGGCCGGCCTTCCCGATCGACACCATGGTAGCCTTGAGGGTAGTATCGGAGAACGTCGTTGAGCTCGTTGAACTCGAAGTCCTGACCAAATGAATCCCAAATATCGTCAGGAACAAATTCAGACAGAAACTCGAACATGCATGGCAATAAAGTCCCTGGACACCTCACCTCCAAGATTGTGTCGGCGCCGAACTCTTTCCTCCATCTCAGCATCTCTGCCCACATTTGCATCGCCTTCTCGAAATCGAACTTCCTGGCCTTCAGAAACCTGTTTTAATCACGAGAGCAACCGAAATGGAGTTTGCGATCAGCAAATACTGTAATGGGATAGAAACTTCTGAAAAACGAGTCTATTTTTTTTAATCTCTGTGACAACCTTAGCATCATGTGGTAGTCATCGTGCTTGACAGAGAGGAGCCGGTTGGCGGCGAGGCGGTCGCGGAACGCGGCAACGGCGCGCTCCTCCTCCGCGTCGCGGACGTCCTCGATGGGGATGTCCGCCGGGAAGCGGAAGTCCACCCGGCGCCTGGCGCGCTTCTTTCGGAGCGCGTGGATGGCCTTCCGCCGTAGCGAGCCGATCTTCCGTCGCCGCCGGTCGTCCTCGGAGTTGGGGTCGCAGAGCGATATCTCGTGGTCGTCGGAATGCCTCGCTGCAGAGCCCGCGGCGCCTGAGTTTCATCGAAGAAACGCGTAGGATAGGAGACGCGAAATCTACTTACATAGCAATAACGCGATATTTACCTGACATTGTCGCGTTTCTCTACCAAACTTGAGCTCGCTCGCGGGATCAGTTCCTCATCAGAGCTCAGCTCGAGTAGTTCAAATGGCCAATCCTGAAATGCATCTAGTAGGAGTGAGAGATGCACTTGGAGGGTCATCGGTATTTAGAGGGTCCCCGCAAACTGCAAGAACTGCAAAAAAGGGGCATCTTTTCGCAGACTGGGAGAAAAGGCTCGCAGTCTGCAGATCTTGACGGAGCTAACACCGAGGAAAAATAATCAAACCGATGATGAAGTGGATGTTTGCCTCGCATTCATTGCTGGAAGAAGTCTTAGCTCAATCAGAATCAGCAGATGGCATCATATTTAGGAGTATGCGTCCTAGGAACTCCCAAACGATGATGAGACAGGGACTGATGACTGAAACAGCCCACCTAATAACAACACCAACCGGAAGAAACGAAAACTGAAACAAATCCATGCATTTTCAGTCAACATTGCCGCGGAACCAGAAGAACAATTCAACCACCAAAATCACTGGATCATGCAATGCGTAAACAGAGGAAAACTACTTTCATGCAATGGGAAGAGCTAACAACCTACTGTACCTCGTTACTCTGTTTCCCCGCTGCTGGTTGCCTGGTTGCTGTTGGGTGATCTGCTCTCCGGTACTAACAGGGAGTGTGAAAAGGCAGCAGCAGCCGCTGATCGCAAAACACTAGCCCGTACACTTGCGTGGGCGGCGTTGGCGTACGTATACGGTCGGTGTTGTCAGAGAGCCATGTATATGTACGTGTCTGTGGGGCCACTGGATTCTACTAGTACGTCACGTTCGAGTCCGTACTTAAAAAAATGTTTCGCTTACAACGATGGCGCGTCAGTGTTCTCGCGCGCGGTTTCACACGCATGATCGAGCAAGCTGACGAGCCAACTTGAGCTCTGGTGCTCACGGGCCACGGCGCGGCACGCCGTTCGATGGCGACGCCAGCCGGAGTTGTTTACGACTCGAGGGTGACGCAGCGTCGAGACCAATGTCACTCACTACAGCATCGGGTTACCGGTCCGCGGAGGAGAGTTCACGTGCCTTGTTCCGAGTCCGAGTCCGAGCCACCTCGTTCCTGGGTCACAGAAAAACGCGCGGTGTAGAAGACAGCCCGTCAGATCGTCTTGCAAGAGACCAGCGCGGCAGGGACACCGACGCCACGTCGTGGTCACTGGTCAGAGCGCGCGCGCGAGAGAGAACAGGGAAGAGAGTGGAGAGAGACGCGTCGTCCACCGCACTGGCGCTGAGCGGCAGGTAGGTAGCTGCCGTGCACGCGGCGGAGGACGGGAACCGTGCCGGTGGTGCTTTCCGAGGACGACGACGTGAGCGCGCGCCTCCAACGGCAGCGGCACAGAGCGAGGGGCCACGCCCATGCTCCGCGAGTCAACTGAGTACTCGTATACTTGGGTTGGACCCATGTGGAGATACGGGACCTCACTTGACGCGACGCGCCACAGCGTGACACTGGTGACCGCTAGCGTAGGTCCGGATCCGAATAATGGCCCTTTTGGGAGCAGGGTTATGATAGTAGTAGCCCGTAAGGGGCGCTTAAACTTTAAACTAGCGTTCAGACCGTTTGGACCGGCGCTGTAACAAGGATGCTGTTTGTCCCTTCGTCGTGTTCCGGCGACGGCGCGTTCCTGCATGCGCGCCTCGTGACCGCACAGGGCTGCATGCGTCTTGAATATTTTACCGCGCTCGATCGCGTACTGGAGACATGTTCGATTTGATCTCGCGCATCGAAAATGTCCCGGGCAACCAGCCATGGGTACCGAGCGAGATTTGAGCGGCGTCAGAACTCGGAACCTACTCCATGTGACGCTTCCGGAGGAGCTTGCAGTGCCGCACATGTCCACTCATGACGGGTTGCCGCCTTGCCGGCCGGCCGGCGGGTTCGGTGGATGCTGTTGCAGCAGCAACGGCCGGGCCACACTGCGCCTCGCCCCGGTGCGCGTCCGCCGCTCGTGCGGGCGTGTACTCGTCTCGTCCGTCGTCGTCCCGCTCGACGCGGAGCGCGCCAGGCCGGAACGGAAGGCGTCTTTGGTTGGTGAGCTTCGTTTCGTCTCGGCCTCTCAGCAGGCCCAGAAAGAGGCAAGCAGCAGGCCGAACACCTCTCTCGTGCTACCTTTCTGCTCTGCTCCGTTTGGGTTCTTGTCAGCTTGCCCATGGAGCCATGCCCCGTGCATGCGCGAGCGCCCTGCAGGACGGCAGGAGTCTGCAGAGCCATCATGCGTGAGCGACGCGACGGGTTCGTCTGCCGCGCTGCCCACTGCTGTTGATTCGATGACATGTAAGTCCCACGTGGACACGGGCCCATGTGCCATTGACGGGCAGCGCTGGGCAGCGCGGCAGAGGAATCGTTTCCGTGAGCGACTGCGGGAAGAAGAAGGCTCTGCGGGCTCAAGGACGTACTGGACGTTTGCTCTCGAACGCTCGCTCGACCGCCTCGCCCTCGCTGTTGTCGCATATAATCAACGAACACAGATGTCGTCGTCTCCGGGTTCGGATCGAGTGCCCACTGCACAGTTTAGCTCTTCATGGGCCAACAAGCGGCCCCGTCCTCCAACCTTGGTGATTCCATTACCGTGGGCCCCTAAGCCCGGCCCATACACGTTTCTCTACCAGGGAAGGCCTAGCCGGCGGCGGGTACGGCGTGGTAGTGCACCATCACCACGGGTAAGGTGAAAAAAGAAAAAGTTAGCATCTCCTAGAGTTAAATGGTGCTAATTAGGTCTATAAAAAAATGGGCCTTTTGCAAAATAAAATAAAATAGTGAGTCCAGATCGGAATGGATCTGAACCGTTGAGCTGTCAAATTCAACGGCTCTCAAATAGTACCTAATTGTAGGTGATGTTGAGAAATCCGCGGATAAGGTAAGGTGCCTCGACATCCACACTTTACCACACTTTTAGTTTGAGCCTGTTGAATTTTTTTTAGATGTTTGCTTTGCTGTTATATTTGTGGCACGCCACACTTGGTCAATAGCAATCTAGTAGTTCATTTTTCACACTAAAATTTTCCAAAAGTATGGTGGATATTTTTTTCTGTTGAATTTGCAACACACCTCAGTTACGGTTTGGCAGATAGCGGTAATCAACCAAACAAGCCCTAATTTGGACTTTGTTTCTCCAATCGTCATGAATGAAAAGCTCATTGCTTATGCCAACACAATAGATATGCATGCGTACATCAAAATCAATTTGACAAACCTAGCTCACTCTACCCCCACACTACAAGAAAACTGGAGTGTACAGATACTTAACAATAGGCATTATCTAATGTATCTCTCTATATGTTATAGAAGCATATTTTTTGGCACTTTCTGACACTTTAAAATGTGTCTCTTGAAAAAAAATGCCTTTATGAATAATAGAATCATACTACAAATAATGTCTCTACTATATAAAAAAAAGTGTGTCTGTTGTAACATCCCTCGTCTCTCGAATCATGAATTCAAATTTGAACTATAATTCAAATAACCGAAGTCAATAGAAATTCAAATTTGTTTTGAATTTAAAAATTTTCAAAGAAAGCAAGCTCAAAAAAATCAAAGTAATATCTAAAAACAATTATTATTTAAAAATGATCACAAGGTTCAGAAAGTATAAAAAAGATTTTTGTAAAAATTTAAAACCAAAAATGTAAGTCAAATTATTTCATTTCCTGAAATATCAGTCATCTGCATTTCGAATTTTCTAGAATTAAATCCGCTACGAATTTGAAGATGCTCCAAAAATGAAAGTTGTTCTCGTAAAAAGTTCTTCAGCTCCATAAATTTTCAAATTCATCGGAACTCAGAAAGTTGAGTTTTTACTGCAAAAACAGAAGCTATCGCTAGAATTCAGAAAAAAATCAGGAAAATTTAAAAGCCCGCAGACCCCACCTGTCAGTTGCTTCTTCCTTCCTTCCCCAGCCACTTGCGGACAGCGCGGCCCCGCGCGCGGCGCCCCTCGCTGCCGGGTTGCCACGCACCCTACCCAGCTGTCCTCCTCCTTCCCTCCTACTCTCTCTCCCACTGAACTCCCTCCCGGCGCGCTCTCTCTATCGTGCACTCATTCTCCCTCTTTCTCCGATCGAAGCGCAACCGAGCAGCAGCCGTCCGTGTAGCGCCGTCGCCGTGCCCTCTCGACCCTCCTGCCTCTGCAGGCGAGTGCGCCACCTCTCTCTCGAGCTCTCACTGCCCTTTTCCCCCTTCCTTCCCTTGTCGAGCGGTCGGATTCCGAAGCTTTCCCCAAAAGCTTAAGATTCGGGTCACCGGCGCCATTCCTTCAAATCGACCTCCTTCCGGTGAGCTTCCTCTCCGAACCAGTGTGGTTCCAGCTCCTCAATCCCTTGGTGCAATCCTTGGTCGTTTGTTCCGGTTGAAATCATAGCTATCCGTGCAAAAATTGGAGAGTTTTCCGTCGCCGTTCGTTGAACCCGAGGACCTTGCCGGTGCCGACCCACTTCCGGCCATCTTCATCGACGACAACCTCGTTGCCGCGCTTCTCCTCGCCTTGGTGAAGCTCCCAGCGAAAACGGTTTCAAGTTTCGTCGACCGTAGCCCTCGTGCGACCTCGCCGAACCTCCTCCCGCACCGCCCCTTGCCGCCAACCATCGTCCGGTGAGCGGCCTCCCTAGGCGACCTCTCCAGCAAGCTCTCCATGTGGTGGGGATGGTTCTGGTGCTTGGCATTGGGAGCGCGACCGTCGAGGAGCTGCTCCGGCGAGCCGGTCGCCACTCGCGGCAGCCGCGCCATGGTCGGCGC
>BCLF01000018.1:983994-1005354 GCA_001602275.1 Zoysia japonica
CCGGCTGGATCCACTGCGGCGGAGCGGGTGCGTCAGAGCCCTGTGGCCGCGCGTGGGGTCGCGTTTTCCGGCCGCCACGTGGTCCTGTGGGCCTAGATTTCTTATTCAATTCCGGAAATTCTTTATTATTGCGTAGAAATTCGATACAACTTGTAAAATTCACAGGAAATTCATACTGGCTCGAAAAATTATGAAACCAACTTTGTTAGACTTATAAATTCATAAAATATTTATTAAAAATAATAAAAAAAAGTAATTATTTTAATAATGATTAATTAAAGAAATTGGTTAATGCATGTTTAATTCTTAATTAATTATGTGTGCACTTTAAATTATTGAAAATTTTCTTATTTGTCCCTTAGGGTATTATAGAATATTATAAAAAAAATTTAGGCTAATTTATTCTGTAATTATTTTATAATTAATTTATCTGTGTTTTCTAGTAATTAATTCATAGTAATTACAATATTTGCTAATAATTAACCAAATTTGTTTCTAAACTATATTTACTGAACCTTGACCTATTAAAATTGGTTAAAGTCCAGAAACATTACTGAGTAGTATTAAATTAGTTTGTGTAACCAAATTAAGTGAATTACTTTAGTAATTAACTGAATTATTTTACTAATTTTGGTTATATTACTCAAGGTAGTAATTAAACGCTACTGATATTTTTATCTTACTATTTTAAAATGATTAACTACCTAAAAATTTAGTATCCACTCCCTCTAGTAATAGAAAATGTTACAAATAAAATTGCTTTGCTGTTTGCTTTTGTCATGGCATTGCATAGCATGTATATTCATATTGTCATTGTTTTATTGTTTAATGAACAACGTACTCGAGAGTGACATGGGTGCTCCAGAGGGTGAAGCACCTGTGGGTAGTTTTGCTGAAGAGACTTCAACATCGTAAGGCAAGCATTTTGTCGGGCAATAGGATAAGTGTGGTTATGTTAGAATCTGATTATTACCCCCTCCTTAGAGTCTTAGGTTTATAGATTGGATTGTTAGTTCTTAGATCCGGTGTGTCTTGCTTAGCCATGCTTAGGCCGATAGAAGTCGAATCGGTGGAAGGTCACCACCTTTTCATAGGTATAGGATCTTTATTTAACTTGTTACTCATATGGTTGGTCTGAACTTGAGGATGATGAATTGGAGACTGGACAGGGAAGTATAGGTTGGCAGCAGAAAATGAGTCCTGTGTGCGGTAGATAGTGTCGGTTAAGGACCGACCGTTGTTAATTGTTGGCCTAAGCACTTTTCGTTCATACCACATATCGAATATAATGGTAAGACAAGCCGAATATCTCATTTGCATACCAACATTTGGCCCATGACGGCATGTCTTGACTGACACGCACGAGTGACCACTGGGCTCCCATGAGACACGAGACCGGTCCTCTCTGACATGTCGATTGTCCAACCGTTCGAGCATGGATAAGAGAAAGGTTGACGTGAGTACCCTCTTATGCGACGTCACGAGTTACATAAGCCGGATGGTCCTCAAGTTGTGTGGGCACAGTTGAACTCCCCTGCAGGGTGTATAATCGGTTTGAATCGCCGTAGTCTCAGTTATGACTAAGCTTGGTGTCCATTGATTTTCATCATAGTTAACAACTTCACTTCTTTAATCATTGATAGTAAAGTTGTGGAATATATTAGAGATGTATTGTTGACACATCTCTTATTACGATATTGCATAATTATTTAATTGTTTGGGTTTAGTAATTAGTTGCCCATGAGTCTTTACTTTAGGCTTATGCTTATAATTTATTAATATCTACTGCTTTTTCGCAATTCAGCCTTATTGCATTATTATCCTTGCTAATGCCTCATTCATGATCTTTGGAGTCGGGATGTATGTCCCACGAGTAAGTCTTGTTGAGTACCTTTGTACTCACGTTTGCAATGTTGAAGTTTTGCAGGTGAGGATGAGATGGTTTTTAGCTATTTCTTCCCTGCCGATACCGGCGAAGGGGATGAGTAGCCCTTGTTCGTACTTTGTGTGACGGTGGTGTTCGTGGGCTGAGCACATTGTCTTTCTGTTTGTTTTAAAATGTTTTCCGCTGCGTAGTACTCACCGTCGTGTTTAGAACCTAAATAAAAACTTAGTACTTGTTTAATTATGTTCTAGGAAGTTTGAGAGCTAAAACTTCAACTCTGCTGCTCTCATTCTTGTTTCAGTTATGAATTTTTACTTAAGGTTTGTAATAACTTATATATATGTATGTAAGATTCCTATGTGATGTCTGCAACGTTGAATACCGATATGCTATTATCCTGGACGGTGTTTGGGAAGCATATCGAGGGAATACCGGGGTTGATTTCTCATTAGTTGAATGGAGTTTGAGTTCGGTTTGAATATCAAGCTAATTCAATTAATTGGAACTCAACTTAGACGGTTCCTCACATCTCTACAAGCCAATTCTCTAGTAGTGCCAGTTACACAAAATTATCTGTCATGTGATATGAGATGGAGATAATAATTTCAGTGAGCACATAAAGCCAACTATAAATATGTAGCTTTTAATCCTGTGGTTGTTGACCACTAAGGATGAAGGCAACTTACAACAGGTTGTATCAATTTGGAATTCAAACAACTATCTACTCTACTATGTAGTAGTACCTTTGTTCCAAAATATAATTATTTCTATGTTTGGTCAAATTAAGTCAATTTGTTTAAATTTTAAATAATCATATATAAATACATTTCCAAACATAAAAGTTATATATTATGATTGTAGCTTCCATGATTAATCTAACTTACGCGGGTTTAGTTATGGTTAATTTTCACTAATTATAGTTAAAATTAAATTGTTTAATTTTGATCAAAACCTAGAAATATTTATATATTAGAATGGAGAGAGTAGATTATCTACTCTTTTATTTGAACAACCATCACAAACTAGATCTCTAGCACAGGATCCACCCATTGCTGCTATCATCATGGATATCTCTATCCCCTATACTTTGGCACCGTAAGCTGCAAACGAGCCAGCAAAAGCCATAAGAGAAAGGAAGGATATAAAAATAAACATGCATGAGAAAAAGATATTTGTAAACAAATATCTATAAGTTACCTAGGATGTTGCTATTGTTGTCGTCTTTTACATCTACTGGGATACATTGATCATCACACCTACCATCTCGGACATAAGACACACCCATTCCATTAAAGCTGGTTCCTCTATGAGCATCAGAGGAACCGACAGTTATTCCAATTGTCATCTTGGACATCTTTAGCCTCTGTGTGTCATGAGCTGTAAATTAACCATCCAAAGCCATAAGGAGAAGGGAAGGATATAAAAAAAATTAAGCATGCATGAGAAGAAGACATATGTAAACATGTCCATAAGTCACCTTGGATGCTATTGTTGTCATAGTCCTTTACATCTAATGCAATACATCGATCATCACACCTATCGCCTCTAGCATAGGATACACTTTTTCTAATGAAGCCGGTTCCTTCGCCGCTCGTCGAGGGGACGGTTGTCTTTGACCGGTAGGTCGGTTGGAGGGTATGCCCACTTCTTAGTGGCAGGCTGTCCCTTTGACCTGCGTCAGGGGAAGTTACAGTAGAAGACATGTATTTAAACATGTTCATAGGTTACCTGTGATATTGTTGTTGTCATAGTCTTTTACATCTGATGCGATACATCGATCATCACACCTACCGCCTCCAAAACATTGTACATTTTCTCTAATGAAGTCATCTCCAAAACATTGTACGGTTGTCTCCGATCGATAGGCATGCCCACTTGCCAGTGGTAGGCTATCCCTCTGATCAGAACCAACTTCCATTCCAACCGTCATTTTTGGCGTCTTTGACTTCTCTTCATCATGAGCTGCAAACCGCCGGTCAAAGCTAACGTAAGCATATATCTAAATGTGTGTGCATAATAGATGTAATATGTAGTTACAGTATTACCTGTGACGCCGCTGGGACATTTTCTGTTCTGAGGGAAACGAAAGAGTACTAAACTAGGCACCATGAAATCCGTAGCCTCGATCCGTTGGAGCACAGAATCCCCAAGTCCTCTTTGGGCCATGAACAACCAAATGAAGGTGAGGAGCTCTCCCCCTCTACATAGACGGGTCGCGTGGAGCTCCGGTCGCGACCTGCCGGCGATGTAGATAAGAAGCCTCATCCATGCCTCCTTGGTCTCCAACAAATCTTTATGTGTGCACAAGCAGAGATCTGGCAGTCCCATATCCGTCAGCATCTTCCTCGCTCTGATTAACAAGGCATGGTCCTTGTTAGCACTGTTGCCATCGGCCTTCCCCGCTGCCGTAGCAAAATAATTCGCTGTCCCATCCAGCTTAATCATGTTCAAATTGGCAAGGCCAGCTGCTCCGTTAGTTTCGGTCTTTCCATCTCGGGGATCTTTATTCTGGGCGTCTCTACTGACCGGCAACATCTCGGATTGCATGGCCAAGAGGTAAACAATGTAGCGAGATATCTTACTCACCAAAGCACGGGTTGATTCATTGCCAACATCACTAGGACTAGGGGAGTACATCCTCAACTGTGCCTCTGTGTATGTGTGTAGCGTGGCGATGGCGAGCCAGTTAAGAGTGCCATCAGAAGTATTAGAACTCCGCAAAACCTTCTCAAGTAGCACATTGAGGTTCGTCTGTAGCTGGGGCAAATTTAGTGGGCTAGCAACCCTTGGTTCACTAGTGTATTCAACGACCTTCTGAAAGATGCACTCGATGATATCCTGATCAACCTCAATGAATCTGATGTCCAGGAGCTTACTGACCCAGAACTTTTGCTCCACTCCGCAAGATGCGTCCACCACCTTTCTGACAGTGGCCATCACTCTATGTTTCCATGAGCTTGATTGGTTGTATTGCCCCAAATAGTTGTGCATATTGTACTGACCCATGGAATGTGACCACGACTTTACTTTCCTCTGCCACCGAAAGAAAACGGAGGCGAGTGGGCTGTAACCTTGAGTCTTCAGGCACGCCCAGGTCCAAGGCGACCTCACCGTGGTAAGCACCGCACAAACTTCAAGGAAAAATCCACCGACAAATAGTGCATAGGTGACTGCAGTGTCAATAGAATTGTACCTCTGCCTGTTGCATAAAATGAAGAGCAGAAAAGAGGCTAGAAAGGCTATCTGCGAGATGCACCGAAGTATGATGCCTCCCGTTGTCTGAAACACCACGGCTTTAGTGTAGATGTAATCGTATACCAAGCCAAGCTCAGCCTCTAGTATCTTCAGTACCTTGGCTGGCTGATGTTCTTGAGACCACACAGGGTGTATTAGTTTGAAGGACTCATTATGCCAGAAGAAGCTACGGACGCTTTCAATTGAACACAGAGCAATGGCGAGAACACTGTCATCAGAAGAGGAAACATCCCCTTTGATCTGTTCTGGTGGCTGGTTAGCACTATGGTTGGCAAGGTGATTGGAATTGAGGAGAGCTCCTCGTAACTCATGTGCGTGGAATGGGAGAGGCTCCTGGGCGAGAGTTTTCAGGACGCCTGACCGCAGGGCCCATGTCCTCTCCCCATATTTGATTGTTCCAGTCACAAACAGAAGCATGTTCAGAACAAGAAACCGTGCATCGGTGCCACTGTTGTTGGCTAACTTCCAAAACAAATACAAAACCAGGGATACTTGGACTCCAAGATTCAGCAAATGCCTCAGCCAAAGGTTGTTGTCCTCCAGGGCGAAAGCAGTGAGCGTATCCTGTCCGCCAAGGTGTATAAGGAGGAACGGCACCCACAAAAACACCAGCTGATGACTCTCCCTACTTCCTGCGGTGGCATCATCATTGTCGTGTCGGGAGATGACGCCAAGGGCATAAGTGGCCACCAAGTCTGATCCAAGATAGGCTATCCATACCAGAAGCATGAAGAACCGGTTACTGCTACGCCGCCGCAGGTAGCCACAAAGGAAGAGGAAAGCCTGCAACATGAAGCTGAGGAGCACTAGCAGCTGGATTTCCCACTTGCTGACTCGCTGTATTAGACTTGCCATTGCTGAAGTTAGTTTTTGTTATCTTGTTGGTTCACTGATACTGTAACACAAAAAGATACATACGTATCAGCATATATATGCATAATTATAAATCTTATCATAAAAAGAAGACCATATAGCTATGAGCAGTTCCATGTTTTTCTCCTTTTTTTTACTGCTACTACTTAGGATGAAGGTGCAGCCCATAGGGGAACAGAAGAGAAGCTCGAAGTTCTTAGATCTGTTTTTTATATGTATTGTAAACCTAAGATCCACACTACCAGACATGTAAATACCTTTTTCTATGAATGATGGGAAAACCAAGGGAAGAAATGGTTTATCCCCTAAAGGCACAGTCGATGCATAACAGAAGCCAACTTGTCATACTCTATTCTTAAATAGTACTAAGCACTTTTCATACTCCAAGATTTCTGGAACAAACTAAGAGAAAGCAACAAGAACAACTGACCTAGCAATAGCATGATCATTGGAAACATATAAACTAATCAAAGATATTTGCTCATACCGTAGAGCTTGGAATCGATGGATGCCTTTCTTTCTTTTTTTCTTCCTAACTTGTGCACGGCGTCGCCTCGAACATGAGATACTATAATTGGGTCACCAGGTACTGATTCCTTTCTTGTGTGTGTGTGCAGGGAGGGGAGAGCAGAGGAGTGAGGAAGCAGTGGATAATGGATATGACTATTTCTATATGGGAGTGCCCTATATGAGTGTGTTCTTCGTTGTGTACGCTTATTGCAAGAATAGCATAGAAAAGAACAAAAGTATGCTTCTCTTTAGCGGATTCCCTAAAAAGCTGAAGGTCCTGTATGCTTCTCTTTAGCGGATCCCCTAAAAAGCTGAAGGTCCACTCGGCTGACTTTAGGTGATTATTTGATTCGAAAATGCTTCTGGTCACTTTGAGAAGTCTATTATCTCGAATCTCCAGTCACTGTGATAGTAAGTTCTTGTACGTCTGCTACTAGAAACTTAGCACTGCTGCTGGGGTTTATAGCTTACAATATTTGAGACTGTTTCTAAAGACATTACAAGAGAAACTACTGGCTTAGTTACTAGGACCACGCTTTTTATCGATCGACTACATGAAGTCGCTTGCGTTCCTTTTATGTTGTTGCCGAGATGCTTTGAGCCATTTCTTCATTTTCCTTGTTCGCTCGTCCAGCTTCGCCTGACCAATCTGTAGGGATGGCAATTCGGGTCTCGAGTTCAGGTCCCATCGGGTTTTGCACCCGGCGGGTGTGGGTGCAGGTGTCAAATTTCACCCGCGGGTTGAACCCGCACCTGACCCATAAAATTTTGGGTGCAGGTGCCCCGTCGGGCCCCAAAAAGTTGGGCGGTGAGAGCCGCCGCATCTCTGGCAGCCAGCGCGCCACCCCATCAATCTCAGAGGCGTCGTCATCCCCTGCCGCCATTCCCCGCTGCCCCTCCATGCTCTGGCCCTTCTCGCGCCGGCCAGCGCCGCCCGACCACCGCGCCAACCAGCACCGCCAGGCCCCCGCGCTGACCCACGCCGCCAGGTCCAAGCACCGACCTACGCCAGAAGAGCTCCCGCGCTCGCCCTGAAGTTCGACCTGGCCACGATCCTCGCGCTAGGAACAAACCGTCGGTGGCTTCTTCATGCCCGGGAGCTTCGCTTCGCATCACCTTCCGGCGTCATGTTCAACGAATCCGGAGCAAGTCACCGCAAACCTAACGGGCGCCCGAAACCTGCCCGACACCCAACGGGTGCGGGCGCGGATTCGAGATTTCACCCGTGGGTGCGGGTTCGGGTTCAAAATTTCACCCATGCATATTTTTGTCGCGGGTGAGTTTTCTCTAAACTCGACCCGAACCCGACCCGTTGTCATTCCTACTAATCTGTCTCAACGAAGTAAGCCGCCAGCTCTGAATCAAAGACACTACGGTTGATCGGATTATTTTCACTAGGTTGCGCAAAAAAATCTTTTCGAATAGCAATTTCATTTCTTTTTTCCACAGCATCCACGCTACCACAGAAAGAAAATGCCCACTTTTTGATTTGGGACCCGAGCCAGCCTATAGGGAATCCAATTCTCACAGAAAGAAAATGCCCACTTTCTGATTTGGAACCCGGGCCAGCCTATAGGGAATCCAATTCCTTAGCTAAAAGAGGTCATCCATGGATCCGGATCCACTGCAGTGAAGAAGAAAATTCAGGGTACTGTAGCATCAGTCGTAGCAGTACCATGAATTACTACTGCAGCAGATTTATTGTTTATCTATTACTGTAGCAAAACACGGTGGCATGGGCACTGTTCTCGTACCATGGTACCGTTTATCCGGTGAATTTCCTTCTTCAATTCACCGGACCCCAATCCGTCATCCATATGCCTATGGTACCGTTTATCCGGTGAATTTCCTTCTTCAATTCACCGGACCCCAATCCGTCATCCATATGCCTCGGCATTTGATCCCAGGCTAGAGCATCTTTGATTTGACACTTTCAATGATCAATGGTTTTCAAAACCATAGATGTCGCCTCGCTGCTTGCAGGTGAAAAATGCATACAGTGAGTCTCTGAGTGATGGAGAAAACAAAAATATGTGAACGAACACGAGTAACCTTTATTTCATTCTCTTCACACGAACAGAGGATCGAACGAACGGTCAACAAATTCACGAGCACACGCACGGCAGACACCGTACACAGCTATACTATGTGGCATCACAACACAGGAACTGAATTACACATATAGCATATGGTAGCTTGATGCATGCCTTATTGCGAGATAGGGATCTCGGAGCCCGACGACGTCGCCGCGTGGCACACGTACGTCACAGTGCCGCAGGCCTCGCGGCGGCACACCACGAAGCTTAAGCCCTCCAACGCAGCCCGGACGACGGTGGCCGCCCGCGCCTCCTGCAGGAAGAGCACCGTAGGCGGCGACGTCGAGGCGACGTTCCCACCGGTGGCGACGGCGCCGTTCTGGCCGCTGGCAGCGTGTTTCAGCGGCACCCCGGCAGAGGGCGCGGCGTTCTCGTTCGGACGCGACGCCGCCCTGTAATCGTCGTAGTTGAAGCTCATGGGAGGCGGGTCGTCGCCGCCGTCATTGGGCTTGACATCATCCCTTAGGACGGTGGCCTTGTCTGCAGAGACGAGACACATTCGATCAGCTAATTAGGATACGTCTAGAATAATTATTTTTTAACTTTTGTTGATTCGGCGATCACCAGCAGCACGCGCGTGAAGGAGCTCGCGCATGGCCTCGGGCATGGGCGCGCCGGGGAGGGCGGCGCGCCAGAAGGCCTCGGCCGGGGACGCCCGAGCAGCATTCGCCGACAGCTTGTTCCCTGTCGGAACCTGATGAGGATCAACAAACAGACACGCATCAGCAAACGGATCATTACATCAGAGTTGAGTTCTGGTTTGTGTGAGAGGTCTCAAGCAATGCGGCTCGCTTTGCACCGTGAGAACCGTGGCGGCGAGGATGAGAGCGACGAGGCAAGCCATGGGAGGTGCAGAGAGAGTGAAACGAACGACGACGAGTCTTGAGCTCTTTGGATCGACGCGTGCTCCTTTCGTACCTTTGTGGCCTTGTCGGGAAACAAGAGCGTTCGCGCCAAATTTATAGAAGGGTGCACACCATGGGGCGATTGTCTTGTGACGATATCATCGTCCTAAACTGGATCAGAGGAGGTTCTTGGGCTAACATACTGGTGGCCGGCAGCCCCAAACTCCTTGATACAGAGGAGTGTAGTACTGGAGCTCGACACACATGCTACAACAATTACTCCATCTCTGTTTTCTGTAAGCTGGAGGACAGAGCGGAGATGGCGAGAGCGACGTGGAACCGAAAGCGTCTGGGAATATAATCTGGGTGACGATGCAGCGCGCCCAGGGCGTCTTTTGCATGGCCGCGGGGAGGAACGAGAGCGACACGAAACGGACGCTCCTGCTGCACCCTGCACCGCATTGTGTGGTGTCCATCTCGCAGTTTCCATTTCTGATCGATCGATCAGCTGGAAGGCACCGAGAAGCATCTGGTGGTGACGGAACATGGAGGCTGGAAACGATCGGAACGTAATCTCGGTGACGTTTGCTTTGTGCGTTTTACGAAGGCTTGAAAATTATGTCGAGTGACATAGTTGCCAGTTGGTCCATTGTGTAGGATGGGCCACACAGACGGAGATTCTGGTATGGCCACAAGGAGCCCACGACAGGGCATGCTGAGTTGCTGACATGCTGCGCTCGGAGCGGCAAACCTCAGCCCAGTTCAGTTCGGCTGCGGGGCTCGATTACAGGCTTACAGCTCATGGCCTTCTTCACCACTTGGGCGCGGGGCGAAGTCGTTCACGCGTCCGGGCCGGGTGTCCCTGCCGCTCCGTTCGCCCCGGGCCCCGACGCCCGCCGCGGGAGCACGGTGAAAACCTCATCCGGTGTCGGTGAAGGACTCTCGAGACTGGACGGCTCGGCAAATTCCAATCTGGGCCTAGCCGGGCGCCGACGGAATGGACGAGAGGCCATGGCTGCTATCGCTGCCGAGCAATTATCGTTTCCTGGCAGCAAAGATGCACTACACAAGGACGCGCCGCCACCGTTTCTGCTCCATTGCTTGTGATGCACTCGTACTACTCCGACTCCCCTGCTTAGGAGTAAAATTCGTCAAGGATCCGTGACATCATGCCTGAACATATACATTCAACGCGTCATACAGCGCAGGCAAGCGTCACCAGTGCATTCAACATGCTACGCTTAGGGTTCCTATGTGACCAGTGCCTGAACCACATTCAACTTGGTACACATCACAAACAAGCGTTCGCCATCCCCAATGAGACAGGATCAGACCAATCGTTTCAGGTATTGTGCATTTCTCCCAGGACACGAAATAAGATTAAAAGCATAAGTTTATAAAGGCATTGGGGGAAGCTATAGCTTGATAAGCATGCACAAGAATTTCCAGCAAAGTACAGTGCTATCTGAATTGAAAGATATATGTGTTCAGTGATCTTGATTCTATTGTTCAGAGTTCAGAACCCAACAATAGCATGAGGAACCCAGATGCCCAGACTCCTTCAAAACCAAGTAAGTAGTAGAGTATATACCAATGCCATGCCCATGGTGGTCAATGATACCATTTTTTGTTAACAAAACAAATATATACATGTCTTCACCCATACAAGTATAGCTAAACTGCTGTTGACAGAAGACATTTCCAGATATCACAGGAGGCCTTGTAATTCTAGCAGAAAGAAACAGCACTGCTGTAAGGATGTGAAAAGGCCAAAAGGACACAACTGCCTTTGCCAATCAAGTCCCAGATATAGCCAAGTTTCAAAGTGAGAAAAATGGCGAGTCTCAGCTACCACCAAAAGTTCAGACAAATAAGTCCCAATTTAATCTGCACGACCTGTACTAGCCATGCATATAGACAATACCAAATTACCAATGGCTCCATATGAGTAGTTGAGACCCTGTGACGTTAGACTAAAGAAGAAAACGTATACAAATACTTGTGGCTGATTCGGTGGCCAAAAGGTCACCAAGAAGCCACCCTTGCATTTGTATAAGCGTGGCCATGGACACTGAAACAAAAGGAAATTGGACAAATAAGTACCTATATCTGCGCAATTCCATTTTCCATTGCAAGCTCCAATAACTGTTAGTCCTTATATTGTACACGAGCACAGTGAAAAGTGCAAGCAAAGAGTATATCTAAAAAATCAGCAGGTCAAGCTAATCACCCTTAATAAAAGGTGATCAGGCACATGCCAACAGGGCTGAAGAAACCGTGCCTCACAATTGATTTTACTTTGCAAGCCTAACACTAAGCGTTCATTGTGATATACACACATGTCCAACAAAACAAATCAACTAAAAAGGAAAAACATAAAAAGGGTAGAAACATAAGTGCATCAAAGTGTGAAGAGACATTATGAATCAAGTGCATCAAACAAGGCAACCAGGCAACCAATTCGGTTTTCAGAACTTTCCAAAAATCTTGGTCTGAAGAACAAACACAGGTGGCAATGTAACATGTATAGGTAATGACATATGCATTCCATGACATGCAAAGCTACAACTAAATAGTATACAACGTGTCAAAATATAAATGGTTAAATTCAGAGCTCAAATCATATAAAGACTTAAGCTTGTTATGGCCCAAGCATTAGCAGAATAAAATACAACGAGTATACAACCCAAAGAGTTGCACAGGAAAATTGAAGAACAGAAATTGCACAACAATAATGGGACAACCGCATAATAGTTATCGGATTACATCATCCGGAGAGTTAGGCGTACACTAGCAATGCAATCAAAGGGCTTTCCCCAGTACAGATATTATACCCGGATTCAAGAACAAACAGCTCAAGTCGTAAGCTCAGGGGGAAGCCCATATACACGAACAAGTCTTATTACGCGGCAACATCAACATTCAACAACAACAGCAACAACAACAACAACACAACCTGCGCTTGAGAAACGACTAGGGGCAACGATGATGCATTACTGCTGGGGGACGTAGTAGTAAGCGAGGGGGTCGGTCGCCGGCACGCCAGCAGCAGGGCGCGGGATCCCGGCGGCCACAGCCGCCGCCGCAGCGGCAGCTGCGTCAGCGTCCTTAGCGTCGTCCCGCGGCACGATGTCGACGAGGAAGTCGAAGACCTCTGTGCGCGCGATGGCTGCTGCAATGTCGGACTTCTGTAGCGTGCGGCGCTTGTTCTCCTCGGCGTGCGCCCAGCCGCGGTGGGTGAGCTCGAGGATGAACATCTCGCAGGCGCGAGCGAAGACGACCGGAGCCTCGGCGGCGATCATGCGGACGTCCTCGTCGGCCTTCATGATCTTCTTGATGCGGGCGAGCGGGAGGTTGTGGTTCTTGAAGTCGGTGGTGGCCTCGATCTCGCGGTACTGCTCCGCCCAGAACATCTGGAGCTGCTGCTGCGCGGCGGCGGCCTGCTGGGCGGCCGCGGCCGCAGGCGGAGTGTAGAGCTGCTGGGCGTAGGCGGGGGCGCCGGCGGCCGCGGCGGGAGGGTACCCCGCCGGAGGGTAGGCGACGGGAGCGCCCATGACGGGGGGCGGTGGTGGCGTGCTGGATTTGGAGGGATCCATGGATGCGTGGGGCAGCTAGGGTTGTACCTGGGGCGTGCGGGGGAGGAGGGGATGGATGGATTTGGGGGTCGAGGAGGTCAGGAGGAAGCAAGGGATGCTCTTTTCCAGCTGGTGATTTTTTTTTTGGGAGGGGACGTGGGGTGGACTCAAGATTTTGGAAACCGTTGCTTCGAAACCAGCGAGCAGCGGTTCGGTTAGTTTTCTGGAAATTAGAAAAACCGCTAGAGTAAGCTGTAAAAGTTAGACAAAAAAATCAAAAATCAAATTTGTTAGAGCAAATTGGTCGGTTTAGTTTACCGATCGATTTTTTCATCGATTGATTTTTCAGTTTATAATTTTTGAATTTGAAAACAAATCGGTTCAAGCGGTTTTTCTTTTGTTTTGTCGGTAAATCGCTCGATTTGATCGGTTTTTAGATTTTTAAAAAATTTTAATTTTAAAAAAATTTAATTTATTAAACCAAAAACCGATGAATTGCTCAAATCGAACCGAACCAGTTTGAATCGATTTTCGTGAAAACCGGTTCGATTTGGGCGGATTTGTTTGTATTATCATCACTCTTCTCCCTTCCCGTTGTGTCCTGCCTCCACGCTGCGGCTGTCTTAGGAGGATTTAAAAATTTATAAACTGACACAGTTTTAAACAGTAAAAAAATAAGTAGTTTATTAATAAAATCGATTAAATTTTGTTTCTACTGGATTCATTTTTTTAAAATGATTAGTTTTATAACTAAATCGGACGAAACTGGCCAGTATTGCTTGGCGGCGTTGTGCGTCACACCTCACACTAGTCGCAACCTCCGCTATGTCTGGCGTACGTAGGATCGATGTCAACCTCCAAATCACGATCTTTACAGATTGGAAGCGCATGGCGTAGCAGCAATTTGTGGTGCGGTTCACACTAAAAGAAGAGATTATCTAGGCTTCCATCCGGCGAAAAGCTATTCAACTCCCAGCCATCTTGTGGAATTTTTCGCAGCTGCTAGTACTTGGCTCCACAAAGCTACAAAAGCAGTAAACAGAGACGATAAAGCTGAACAAAACACATCGCTTTCACAGTTTCACTTACTTTTCAGAGAAGCTTTGTTTGACAAAATATTTCAAGAACATACTGATGTGCAGTAGTAGAACAGAGTATCGACTCATCAGAGATATTTACAGGTAACGAGGATCAAATCTCGTAAGACGAAAGACTTGGATAATTTTGATCGATGCTGTCGAAACACAAGCTAGCTCCGCTCAAACTCAAAGTAGAGAGAACGGCAACTAGTCGATGCAGTTGCCGCAGGGCCCGTACCCGCCGCTGCACCCGGGGCCGGTGCCGTCGCAGATCCCCGCCGCGCCGACGAACACGGGGCTGCCGCGGCTGCCCTGCTGCCGCCTCCTCCTCCCACCCTCGCCGCCGTCGTCGACGCAGGTGAAGATGATCCACGACGTGACGGACAGCCACAGGATGACCGCGCAGTAGAGCACCTCGCCGCAGAGCCCGCCCTCCGCCACGCTCAGGAACTCCGCCCCCATCTTCTTCTTAGTTCTTACGGTGGATTCGGAAACGGAAAGAATGCGCGGCACGAGCAGTCGGCGTGTGATTGTGGATCACTGGCGCCACTAAAGATGAGGGTTTTATAGCAGTCGGCGTCACTGGGGTCGCGTGCGCACGGCGGAAAAAGCTGCGGTGCAGTGCCGTCACGGGCGGAAACGCGCGGCGCTTTGCTTTGCTTTAGCGCCGAGGAGTTTTGGTTGGTTCAGTTGGCTCGCCACCTGCGGCCTGTGGGCGGGCGGGGTTGGAACTTGGAACAGGTCCATCTCGGACAGCGCTCTCGTTCGTCGTCGTCCATATCCTAACCGGCTTCAGTTGCACTGCCACTGCAGACTTCATTATTCCATCGGGGCGAAGAAATTAGAACATGTGAACTGTTCTTGACTTCCAATCCGGTACTGGTTTTTGATAAGTTTACGTAAGACCGTGGGGCCGTGAATCGTTGTTGCCCGAGTCCAATCGTGCGGCCTTGATTCAAGTACGCGACGTGGACATGGGCCATTAACGTGGGCGGCAAGTGGTTGAGCCGCCTGGGCTAAGCAATCGACGATTGCTTAATTAGTGCCTTGACGTTCCCGGCCCGGGTGACGTCGCGGTGTTGCCGGTCTCGGATGAGATGATGATGGCGACCGAGTGCAGATGGCTTACGGATGAAGGAAAAAAGAAGAGAGACCAATATTCAACATTTAGATGGGGCAGAAAATGAAAAACATAATCTCATAGACATTTTGTCACTTCAACTTTTTTATGTAGTACTACTACCCTTCTCTTAGTTTCCTGAAGCTGACGGGGGCAACGGCCATGGCGCAGTCAGCAGGGGGACAAAACAGGATCATGAGACTAAACTTAGCTATACTCGTACTATCTAGGGAAAGCAAAACTAATCTAAACACGCAAGGATGACTCTCAACAGCCGAAACCAGCAATTAGCCAAATCAACACTAGCCGCCGCTGCAGCATCCGCCTCCGTGGTGGTGGACGGCCGCACCATGATGCCCGCCGCCGCCGCGCCCACTGTACATGCCCGTCGTCTCGTACACCGTCCCAGAGGACCTCGCGGAACCGCGGCTCGCCGACGCGGTCTTCTTCTTGGGGCCGTCGTCGTCGTCGTCGTTGTCGTGGGAGCGACCCCAGAGGAACACGGCAAACGAGATGACCCAGACGGAGACGACGAACACGCAGAGCCCGAACAGCCACGACGGGCCCAAGCTGGCGGACGCCGCGGTGACGGCGCCGGCGCCGGATGCAATAGTTCTCGCCATCTACTAGGGGCGAGTTATGGAAGCGCGTTGCACTCAAAACCTCCTCAGGGCCAGAAATATATGTAGCAACCGGATGGAATCTTAATCGGTTCCAAGACTTGCGGCGATCTGTAAAACTAGAGAGGTTGACTCGGATAAGGCCTGGATAATCGTCGAAACATACTCCAATTCCGGAACGGTTTGTTTTACTTCCGTTTAAGAGTCGCCGTCGGTTTCGAAGCTGGGAAGACCGCCCTAACTAGAAACAGAAATTTTTTCTAGAGTTTATTAGGAAATTAACATTGCAAAGTCGCCGAAATAAGAAACTACCATTGCAAACTTTTGGAACTGAAAATTATCATCGCTAATCTATTTGAGTTGAAAACTACTACTCCTTTTGTTCTTAAATTGACATCATCGTTGATTCAATTTTGATCATTCATTTTATTCAAAAATTAGTTTAAATGTGTAAATTTTTAAGTTGTGATTCAAATAACTTTAATAATTATTCAAATTATAAAAAATATATATGATCTTTATTTTTTTAATAAGACAAAAAATCAAAAATTGATGTTTGAAGTTAACTGTGACATCAATTTAAGAAGATGGAGTACAGCCGTAACAATTTCCATCCAAAGCACATGCAACTTGTGTATTATAGAGTAATTTTTAGAATAATTCCCACACTACCCCTGCCTATTCTATACTTCAAATCATATACTCACTCTGATCTATAAAAATTGTTTTTTAGGTTTGGTTAAATCTGACTTTGATAAAAAATTTCTATAAATTAGATTCATCATGAGAAATATATTTATAATATATAAATTTTGTATTGTTAAAGTATACCAATTTTATAATCTTTTATTAAAGTTAGGTTTGACAAAACCTAAAAATACAATCTTTATGTGACGTAGGGAATAAGAATCTAGGTATCCACATTTGTATAATATGGAAACCTATTTACGTCCTAATTGCAATTCATGTTATTTGTATGTGTGAAAAAATTGAGCATGATCGGAGCATTTTAACTTCATGCCAGAATTTATAAAAATGTGCCATATTACTAGTTGCACTAAACATCACAAGGGTATTCTAGTCTTTTTGCCACTTCCCTTTGGAACTTAACCAAAAAACTAACGTCCATGGTATTTTTCAAGTCAAAATGATTAGCGATGGTAATTTTCGGACTTGAATCTTTGCGATGGTAATTTTCTATTTTAACAACTTTGCAACGGTAATTTCCAAATAAACTCTTTTTTTTTCTATGTTTTTCTTCTGCCGGCAAGTGGCAAGTTACCCCACATACTCCCTCTGTTCTCTAATTGATGTCGCTGTTGACTTTTAAATTTGACTTTGATCATTTGTCTTATTCAAAAAATTTGCTCGAATATGTAAAATTTTAAGTTGTGATTCAAATAACTCTAATGATAAATCAAAATATATAAAATTTATCAAAAAAATTGAATAAGACGAATGGTTAAAATTGAATTTAAATCAATTAAAGAACGGAAGTAGTATGTTCCTTCTCAAGCGAAATTGAGCAACGTCGATCGAAGTTAGATTTGATGTTCATAATCTCAGACATTTAAGTTTAGGGCTCTGGCTCTACCTTTTTTGAAAAAAAGGTTTTTATAGCTCTGCTTTTGGCTTTTTAAAAAACTTTTGGTAGATCAATTTTTTCTGTAGGATCTCCTATTTTTATAGGAGTAGATAATATAGAAAAATGCTCCTTCCTAAAAAATATAAAAAACAGCTCCTCCTAATACCATTTGGTATAATTTCTGTTGAGGTCGATCGAGAAGTCTATGAAAAAACACTACCAAACAAATCATTAACTCACTTCAACTTTTAGGGCCCATTTGGATCTTTGAAATTGAATTTATTTTAGGAATTACAATTTAGACATAGATTAAATAAGCTAATATAGTTATATATGTCATATATTTGTATTTTTATTTGTTAGGCATATAAGGGACATATTTATATGTCGTATTTCTATTGTAAAGAAGTGAGTTGAAAGTGTGTTATAAGATGAAGAATATAATTGTAGCATAATGATCTATAGAATATATTTCTATCTCTTACCCTATAAATTTGAGATACGCTTAGTTGTGAGCTTGACAAAGTTTTGAAATGTCAAATTCCAAGCTAAATGACCTAACTTATTATATAGATTTTAATTTCTCTAAAATGAAGAGATCCAAATAGTCTCTTATGAAAAATGAAAAACATAATCTCATAGACATTTTGTAATTTCAACTTTTATGGAGCACTAGTATTACCCTTCTCTTTCTTCCTCTAAGTTTCTTGAAGCTGAGAGGGGCAACGGCCATGGCGCCCTCAAAAGGGGCACAAAACAGGATCATGAGCCTAAACTTAGCTATACCACCTAGGGAAAGCAAAACTAATCTAACACACAAGGATGATTCTCAACATATGTAACCAGCGAAACACTAGCAGCCTCCGCCGCCGCCGCCACCACCGCCGCCTCCTCCACCTCCGCACCCACCTCCGCCATGGTCACCGCCGCTGCATCCGCCTCCATGATGCCCGCCGCCGAACCCACTATACACCGCCACGAACATGCCCGACGTATTGTACACCGTCCCGGACGACCTCGCGGAACCGCGACTCGCCGTCGCCGGTTTCTTTGGGGGAGCCGGCTTCTTCTCAGGGCGGTCGTTGTCGTCGTGGGAGCGGCCGCAGAGGAACACGACGTACGAGACGACCCAGACAGAGACGACGAACACGCAGAGCCCAAACAGCCACGACGGGCCCATGCTGGCGAACTGTCGTACCCCATTTCTAAGGTACACTGTGTACCACGTATCAGTCCCTGGATCAGTAGCTGATACACACTAACACATTAGAACAAAAGCATATTTCGAATAAAAGGATATACTTAGCGGCAACTCGGTGAGGATTGAAATAATCCACAACCAGTTGATCATCTAGAAGTGAAGCAAACAGCGGAAAACATGGCCCAAAGCCACAAGCAAACTTGGGAAGCAGAACAAAAACCCAGCACGTCGTCGTCTTCTATGAATCTTCTCTACTTAAAACCAATGCTGTAAACTGTGAGTACATAAGGTACTCAGCAAACCCTAACACTAAGCAGGGGTATATATATGCATATTTGGTTGTAGCAAAGATTAGGCTATGAGGTTTCCTTTTCGCAAAAAGTCAGTTTTATGCAGGGTTCACTACAGAAGCTTTGCAACAAAGAGAACACAGAATAGTTGTTGTCCATATTTTAATAGGTTGATCCTGGGAGAGATGTTCATCGATCCCGCCCGTACCTAAGTTTTAGTCAGGGAGCTGGCACGCAACCGTACCGTCCCCTGGCACACAGCCTTCACTTTCCAAAACACGGGCACATACACCCACTCACTCCAACAAGGATAATAAAGAGACTAATCATTATGAGCCCAAGCTGTAGTGTGTCAATACCGTGACAACGGCTATTCTGAATGGATTATACACTCTGCAAAGGTTATACACTGTACCCACAGGCTATTCTCCTCTTGATCAACAGAGTCGCATAACGTTCACTCCAACACAGACCAAGGTGTCCACAAAGTCTGCCTCAAGATACAAACATGGGTCATCTCTCGGGGCTTTGCCTGCCACCGATGACGCGATAGTACATTCTCGTAGCCAGACCGTGGGTTTAGATCATCCACGTCTACTCCCTGGGACCCTTACACGGACGGGCAATTATAAAAACCATGGGGCTATACCTGTGACCATTACGATCCCGTGGCGTGAGCTATTGCTGTAATCAAAGACCAGACCATGAATATCTCACATCTACTCCTGCGACTTGTGTACCACCCGACCGCCTTAGGGGTCAAAGTGGACGACCAAGGGGGTGGAGTGAGTTTCGCCCAGACAGGTTATGTGGTTGCACGAAGTCACTACGTTGAGGTCCGATGAACCGGTCCTTATATGACAGGGGCGGCGCTCGTCCACGACAGGTGGACCAGTCCGAAGCCTAACACCCATCACAACACATAGCACTAGGAGCCCGCCCCACGACCAGAAATAATATCCCTTCCCTTCATCTAGCACCAGTTGCACTAACACCCAAACTCACTTTGTTTTACACACACCACAAAACTTATTTTAACACATTTCATAAGATGATTGGTGTATGGTGTGGTGATGCACTGCATCGCATAAGAGGTCCTAAACAATCTAATATCAAGGCAACTTTACGTTCATTAAAAGATTTTAATGAAGGAAGCCCTATAGTTAACAAAGAGGGTGTCATCAACGGGTCACAAGGTAGTTTTCATATTTAATGAAAGCAGGTAACTGACATTAACATAAATACATAATAACAAGTAGGATATTTAACTACACAATGTTTTAACATAGATTAAAATAAATATGCAAGCATTTAGGTCATATAGGTGCGCAAGTAAAATATAAGATTAATATGATCAAGGGGCTAGAGCTTGCCTGCAAATCATTAATCTTCAGAACTTGATGTCACAATCCTCAGGCTTCTCTTTGTGTGTGTCGGTCCTTCTGGCTCCTCTTGAAATCCGGCTCTTCCTCGATCTCAACGTTGTCTACACGGTAGAATATGGCTAATAAAACTACCGTAAAGAGAAACAAAGCTCGAGAAGAATCGATAAGATCTAATAAACCTCGAATAAGAACCAAATAAACTCCACGAGGAAATCAAAGGTACATTATGCATGATGCGATTGCTATCTTAATGCAATGTTTATTATCCTAGGTGCAACTTAGTGTTATTTACTATAAGTTAATTATTGGAATAATTATTTATTCTTAAATTTTATTCTAGTGCTTATGCAGTTACATGAGGAGTTAAGGGTTGTCATGTATTGTTAATTATATTAAGGCCTTCGTACGGGTATGGACTTAGGTTATGGTTTGCTTACTGTAATACTGGGAGTTCCATGTGTCATATTATGCTTAATCACGACTTAGCGATATTCATTACAGTGTAGCTATTAGTTACTATGTTCATTCTAACCATATTCATGTGATTGCGTTAGGGGGCCATGTGGATGCATGCACTATCAAGCATCTATAATGCCAATATGGTTATGTGAGTGTAAGCTAGTATATGGCATGTTTAGTTGAGAGTGTGATGTGTCGTTTTACATACAATCTTAGTTTATACTGTACATCTAATTAGATGCATTTTAGAATACCCTTATTTAGTTTATAACTAAATGAATGATTGTGCAGTAACTAGATATTACTTACTTAATTCTCTAATATGTGGTTATTTTTTAACTATTAGTGTCTAATTGATTGGATCTTAGTTTTGTAATTTATTACTAGGGGTATCATGTGTCACATGCAATAATGTACGTTAATGCAAAGTGAGATGCACGCTAATTTTACTACTGACCTGTATCTATCATGATGGTATGAGGTACACTATTTATTAATTTCTTAATTCTCTACAGATATGCGATGGTTAGTGTTTAGCAACTAATTATCTAGTTTTATCCTTATAAATTTACCAAAGCTAAT
>BCLF01000018.1:1016322-1035097 GCA_001602275.1 Zoysia japonica
GCCAGGTGGGCGGCGGCGAGACGAGGCGGTCGCCGGGGACGCCGATGGCCGCGGCGCCGCCGTCGACGAGCGAGCGGAAGAACACGTCCCGCAGCTCGCACCCCGGCGCGCCGCCGACGCCGAGCCCGCCAAGGCACTTCTGCCAGGGCAGCTGGAACACCCCCGGCGGACGCCGCGACGCCTCCCCGACGCCGCCGTCGTCACCCGACCCCGCCTCCTCGAACGGGAAGTCGACCGCCTCCTCCTCCCTCACGCGCTTCGTCGCCTTGCGATCCGGCCGCCGGTCCATGCCTTCTTCGCGCCCACGGCCCTGCACGATCAAAGGAACAGGTTCTGGGATACGGTTCAAGGGTTCATGTGCATGCTCATTCATGCAGGGGGCACCAACCGTTTCGAAACAGGAGCTCGGAAAGGAACCTTCACGCGCGGACGGTACGTACCTCGGACGCGAGGGGATGTAGAAGAAGGCGTCCGCGGACCGCGGTTCCGCGAGCTGATTTGTTTTCTCGTCTGGGTGTGAGGAAGGAAGAAGGGGGCAGGGGTGATCGGCGTGATGGCGCAAGAGGATCAGAGCGCGCGCGAACGGGCGAGGGTTCCAAACTAACTGCCCGCGCTTGTACCAGTCACCTCACACAACGCAGGGATCGCCTCCTTGAATTCGTCATCGAAACCCGGGCGTCTATCTGTAACGGTGGCACACACAAAACTCTCGGTGGCAGGTTTCAAAAACCGCTGCAGTGCTGTTTTTTGAAACCGTAAAAAATTGATCGGTTAAACGTTAAAATCGAGCCGTTTATTGTTTTTGCTACAGTATTAACTACGGTTTTTGAGCGAAAACCGATCAATTTACTTAAACTGCAACGCAGCGGTAAGATAAAAAACCGCGATTTTCGCGCGGCTTACCGCGGTTTTTGAAACCTGCTCGGTGGTCGTTCTTTGCTTGTTGTCACTTGTCAGGGGACTGGGAGGGCGGCCGCCTTTCGCGCCCGGGAGCCAACAGAGGCGATACGTGCCGGGATCGCGTACTGCGAGTGGGCGGAGCAGGCCGGGGCGCATCGCGTTGGGAAGCAGTACAGCACGATGAGTCGATTACGCCTTCGAAACCTTATATCTAGCTTGCCTTTACATGCGTCCGGGGCGGGCGGTGACTCTCTCACGCACACGACCAACGCGTGCGTTCCGCTTACTGGCAATAGGACGGCAGGAGATGGTGCTTGGTAGCGGCCGCAGAGGGAGCACCTTCTTCACACCTGTCTGCTTCATCATCTTCCTCCCCCTCGCACCACTGCCCTGCGGAAGCGTATGCGTTACTCCTATACAACAGCAACGGTGGCCCTGCGTCATCAGGGTCAAGTTCAAAGACATGATCGACTGCAAATTGTTCTTATGGCATTCTGTAAGGCTCCCCCAATTAACAGCAGCTGTTGGTTCCGTAGGCATGTTTAAGGCAAAGACCAGAGCTTCATTCAGTAAAACAGATCAGATCGACCAAGAGCAATAAGATACACAAAATGGTCGCTCTGATCAGGATCCACGTTGTAGTCTTTCATAACGTCAAAGTATTGCTTGCCTTCCTTCACCATGCCTCCATGGCTAAAAGCTGTCAAGAACTCAAGATGGAAAGAGAGGATACCTGGTTCGCCTGGGGAAACGGTAGCGGAGAAGCTTTCTCATCGTCTCGTAGAGCCGGGCCGAGGGCAGCCGGTCAAAGGCACCAACCTGCGAAGCAGATTTGGGGCCGTAACAGGCCACATCACATTCGTGGGCCAAAAAGCCCACCCGATTCGACTTCGCTTCCCCCACCGCTTTGACTCCTCTCCGGCCCCACCCGGTTCGCCTCCGCCCTTGCCCTTCATAAACCCACAGCGCGGCCGGCACGGACGCCCAGGCCAGACCAGTGAGGCGCACCACAAACCCCTCCAATTCCCCAACCGAACCATACGAAAAGGCAAAAGGGCATCGCCTTTTCGCGTCCTTTATCCTCCCCTGCGGCTGCCTCGGCCTCGCCCGCCGCGCCGGCGAGATGTGCTGCTGCCCGAGCAAGGCGTGCTGCATCTGCACGCTCATCATCCTGGTGCTCGTCGCCGTGGGCATCGTCTTCGGCTTCGGCGTGTACACCCGCGGCTTCCACAAGCTCAGCAGCCACATCCACCTCGGCAACCACCACGGTTCCTTCCGCGCGTACGGAGGCCACCTCGGCGTCCCGCCGCCGCCGTACTAGATACAGAGACCGACGAGAGGGCGCTCCGCCTCGCGCCGAGATCTATAGCCCCGGCGGTCCTGACGCCGCGTGTATATATAAAGGAGAGGGATCCTGTGATTTTTATCGCTTACTGCATTTTAGTTTACTGGTGGTTTGTTTGTTTGTTTCGGGCCAGTCGATTCGATTGCTTATACTTGTACCGGTCGTGTAATTCAATTTTAACCTGTTGTTGCTACCCTTCCCTTGTGGATTCGTTACCCTGCAGTGCAGCCGCCATTCCCGCGGCGTCGATTTTGGGGCCGTGCTGATATTTTTGATGACTCGTGTCGCGCGTTCCGTTGATTGCTGGGCACATGGTTTGGTCGGAGTTAGTTTGGCCATCTGAAACTCTCTGGCGAGACGCATCCGCCAACCAGCATGTGGGTTTGGCTTGTTGGCACACGATTTGGCCAACCGCCGTGGTCATGAGTCAAGCTGGATGGAGACTGGGGAGAGTGGCGTCTACGCCAATCCTCCACTCGGCGTGCCACTGTCTTGCTGATGAAGTTGATCGACGAGTCCTGAAAGTGGGATCGTGGCTGAACCAAAAGGCGGTTTCGTTGGCTTGCACGTTCCGCTATGCAACGGCTACGGCAGGCCGCTGGGTGACTCGCCTCTGTCCCTGTGATGCCGTTGTTAAAAAAAAGTGGCCAAGAAGTTGTCACGGTTAACTTCCGGTCCCCAGTTCGTACTCGCTCCACTTTTCTACGAGATGTGCTGCGCCTTCCAACGACTGGATAAGGACCCTGTTTTTTTATGATTTGTCACGTTTGATTATACTAGTCTTGATGTCTGTGCTAACATTGTGATTTAAGAAAAAATATTAATTTGAAAAAAATATAATATATTAATATTAAATTTAAAGTTTCTTGTATGATCTTTGTGAATTCAAGATTTGGAAAATCTGAAATAACATTTTATTTATTTGTAACAAAGAAAGAGGATACACCATTTTAGATCGCACATAAGCATAGAAAAAAGATCAAACATATAATGTATATATAGGCTCGATGCTTGTTCAAACGCTACGGTCTAAAAAAATAACTAAGAAAATAATATGTTAATATTAAATTTAAAGTTTTTCATTTTTTATCGTAAATTACCATAGCGTCAGCATACAATTTTCCGATAAAATATGTAAAGCGCCAACACACAACTATTAGTTGAGAAACAGGCACCAGATAACATAACCGATACACTAATAGCAGTGAAATATGTATAAAATCTAAAAGTAAAGATAGGATCTACGAGCACTGGGTTTCATCGATCTACAAGGACTCCCGTGTGAACTTGGACAAGGGTGTATTGACTGGCATTTTCAAGGCTGATGTTCTGCTGAGTAACAGATGGCAACGATTTGAAAAAAGAGAGTAACAGATGGCAACAATTCAAAAGAAAGAGTCTATTTTTCAAAAATTGTTTTGTTTTTCAACAATTTTTTTATCTCATATATTTATTCTGAGTAGTTGTATTTTGTAACTAACAATAATTTATGTGACCTCATGATTTGAGAGATCTAAAAAAATTTATTTTTTAATTTATAAAAATGTTTATGGAAATATTTCAACCGTCATATTTATAAAAAAGATAATTCTAAGTGTATTTTTCATGTGCACGTAGTCTAACTCATTTCTATTAGAGACATTTTAATATGTATACGTAGAAAAGAAAAATTGTGCTTTTTAAGTAGTAGTGATAGTGATAATAATGAAACGTCAATGAGACAATGACCAAATCCTTAAGGAAAATAGGAAATCAAAACATGTTCCACCTCATTTTCTAAATTTTCCGGACGGTCTTACGGACACAATGTAGTACAAGCCTACTGTAGTTCTGTTTGAACTGGAAGAAGGCTGCTGATTTCTATAGGCAGGATTCGTTACATTAGTCATCAAATCAAGCCGTCTTTTGCCAGGCCTCATTGCCATGACCAATCACCATGCATCGGAACCTAACTAATCTCATCATGCTATCGAAATACTGCGAGTCTTCTTCCTCCTCGTGTCCCCGACCCTTACCACAAGGGGGCTCCTCACGCGGTGCCTACCGGCGTCGTCCGACCAGACCAGCCGCCCGAACACGTACTCGCCTGGCAAAAAGAAACCTTTCCTGGCCCTGAACGCGACGGTGAATTCCTTCTCCTCCCCCGCCGCGGCAAACTCGAACCGCCTCGGCCGGACGTCCACCGACACGCCGTGCGGCTCGGTGACACGCGCGACGTACGCCGCCGGCGCGGCGCCGACGTTCCGCACCCTTCTTGTGACGGTGTGCTCGGCGCCGGTGGGCGACAGGTGCGGCAACGCGACGGACGGGTAGTTCAGGTCCTCCGGCCGCGGGACCCGCGCCGGGCAAGCGACCGGCTGGTGATCGTGGCCGGCGCCGGCCATGAACGTGGCGATCACCGAGGAGTTGTAGCCCAGCGCGCAGAGGAAGGCGAGGTAGTCCGTGGCGTTCGCGTCGTAGACGAGGCCCGGGTCCGCGGCGCGGTTTGGCTGCACCTGGCCGGCGCCGTAGCCGAACGGCGTCGCGGGGAGGAACGACGAGTTGCTCATCGGCTTCTTCATGTTGTCCTGCACCCTGGCTGCAAGTATCAAGCAGCTCGTCTCAGCGCTCGAGATACACGAGGTTGACATAGCTTGGAGTTTTGAGTTACCTGTTGTCATAATTGCGGACTTGATCGCTGCGGGGCTCCAGTCCGGGTGGAGGGCCTTGAGGAGGCCGGCGATTCCGGCGACGTGCGGGCACGACATGGAGGTGCCCGACTCGGAGTTGAAGAGTACGCGGCGGTCGTCGAAGGCGAGGCCAGTCGGCCCCGCCAGGCCGGTGAACGCAGCTAGGATGCTGACACCCGGCGCCGTGATGTCGGGCTGCTAAATAATGCAGCGGTGATCGATCGGTCAAGCTCGCGTAAAGAGTTTGGACGAAGTGTGCGCGGGAAATATGTATCAACCTTGAGGATCTGAGGGGTGACGGTGTTGGGCCCCTGCGAAGAGAAGGCGGCCATGAATGGTGCAGGCTTCGTGTCCAGCGCTGTGGTTGGGACGGTGATGTAGCCAGACGCCGACCTGCGAGACAAAGAGCCTGAATGGTGAACGGCAAAAAAATCTATTTGGCCTCGCGTTATCAGTACGATGATCTAACCAACTGAACTAATAGTTCTGTTGAATTTTGCCACCTTGTTGAATTCAAGTACGCTAGCAGCGCGAGCCCATCCGAATAGGTGATGTGCGTGGCCGGGAGCACGTGCGCATCGGCGATCATCTCGTTTCCGCTGGCCTCATCGTTCACCAGCACCAGGCCAACCCCGCCGGCCTGGCTAACCGTCTCGCCTTTCTCAACTCGCGCGTTCTTCCCCCTGATGCACACGACGATCTTTCCCTCCACTTTCGCCTTGTCCAGTGACGCCTCAAGGCACAGTTTCCTACAGAATCAGCAGGCGTTACATGAAGAATCATCCAGCCGTTTGGAAGATTGATATTTGAGGTTCTGCGATTCTTACGCTTGATTCGCCGTTGCATTGGCTGCCTTTGCTTCCTCTGAGCTGATCAGTGGGTAGTACTTGTGGCCGGACAGGCGCACCGGTGAGAGGCTTTGTCCCTGTCACGATAATATTAAGCTGCATTTAGTCAGTTATAAAGACTGGAACCAATGAAGTCTGAAGGATAATCGGAGCTAGCAATCCGTTACTGACTTTGATCCGCTTGTTGTTGCCGAGGGCCAGGTACGCCGGGAACTCTCTGTCCATGGTGTTCGCGCCGACGGTAAGAAGCCACGGCGCGGTGTTCGAAACTGTGCCGGCGGCGGGCCCCGAGTTCCCGGCCGAGCAGACAACGGTGACGCCGTGCCTCGCTGCGTGGAACGACCCGATGGCCACGCCGTCCCGGAAGTACTCGGCGGGGGCTCCCCCCAGCGAGACGGAGAGCACGTGCACCCCGTCGTGTATGGCCGCGTCGAACGCGGCGATGATGTCGGCGTCGAAGCACTCGCTGCCGTTGACGGGGCGCCAGCACACCTTGTACGCCGCGACGTGCGCCCGCGGGGCGCCGCCCTTGGCCGTGCCGTTGCCGTAGCCGAAGAGGTTCGCGCCGACCACGAAGCGCCCGGCCGCCGTGGACAGCGTGTGCGTGCCATGCCCGTCCGTGTCCCGCGTGCTCACCGGGTGGTGCGCCTGCTCGTCCCCGACCGTCGCCATGTACCCCTTGTTGAAGTACCGCGCGCCGATCAGTTTCCTGCACGCAGGCTAGTTAATCCCATACTGCACGCGTAATAACAGTGCTTAATACGGCTGATGTTCCAGCCAACGGTTCAGTAAAGTTTCATATCCGGAGACAAAAAAGAAAAAAGGATTTTGCAGAAGAACAGTTTGATAATGCATGGTCCAATGCACATGTGCCACGCTCTGTGCTCTCTGACCTATGTCTCTGAGCATTCCCTTACAAGTGCAGCCCTTCATGTTTTGACAGAACCGCATTAAGACTGTCGAGCTAGTAGAGCATGATCATGAACCACATGATACTGCTGGTGCTGTGGTGCTGGTGCAGGAGCCATGGACCCCGATCCAGCAGCCCCGTCCACTCGTAACACCTACCAAGGCGCTGCGCGTGGATTAACACGTCGTTTTGGAGCATTTCTGAAGGCACAAACCGTGATGTCTGCTTGCTGCTCGTCGAGACGTGGAGCTGTCGTTGTGCTCGGCCTCGGCAGCAGCACCACCAGTGCTGCACCGGGCTACTCTCACAGAGTCACTGTCAACCAGGTGCACTGGGCTATCAGCTATGCTACGGGACACGGCCGAATTGGCGCGAGGCAAGCGCGAGCTCCGAGTCTCCGACGATTCATGGAAAAGCGCACGGCAAAGGGACGGAAACCATACCGCGGCGCTACGTGGTTCGGGTCCCTAATCTCTGCCGAATTATGGCAGCAATCAGCTGCGTGTGTGGTGGCATGGCCACAGCGGAAAAGGGAAGCCCTGAGCCTGCCTCTGCGAGAAGCACTGTCGGTTCAGCTCTGCTCTCTGCATGACCTCACATGCCGATTGGTCATGGGTGGAATGGTGGGAAAGGATGCACAGCAAAAAGGAGTACTCAGTGACTTTTGTTGGATAACATGATGTATTGTTCCATGTTGAGCATTGTTCATGTACTTCAGACTTTCTCCCATTTAACTTTCAGCTTGTTTTATACTCTCTCTGTACTCATAATTCAGTTCGTTTTAAACAACGACACGATCTTCAAAGCATAACTTTAACTTTGATTTTTTGAAAAAATATTTATCAAAAAAGTGACATGTATATGCTTTTATAAAAATATTTTTTAAGACAAATCTAATTATATGATTTTTATATTTCTAAACCTAACAATTTAAAAGTAATTTGTAATTTATATTTTTAATGTTTGACCTAAAAAAATTTAAAACGACTTGAATTATGAGTATGCAGAGAGTACTGCAAATGAAAGAAAGCAAATGAAAGAAAGCGAGATGCGCCAATGGCAGGCGACCACCCCTGACATTCTAACTACTACTACTACTACTACTCACATTTGTATAACGGAGCAAGTATGGTGAACCGTAAACCTAATTTGTGTCCAATATAGTAACAAAGTTCGCAGAACACGCTCAAAGTTATGATAAGGATGTCTCTGAAACCAAAGGCCGCTCTGCAGCCTCTTGTTGTTAGTTTACGCTTTACGACGCCGCGCGGTGCCAAAGACTGGACCGCAGAGAACAGCAAGAGTCAAAGAGACGTGCACTCTCTCGTGTCGCACGACTTAAAAACACAATCAGCACAGAAACCCCACAGGGATAGGGTCATGCTTGTCTCAATAAACTATACTGGTAATACTCGAGCTAGATGAAGACAGGCATGCTTGGCACACAGGTTAATATAAACTCCGGCACAGTGATCGAGCTATAGTAGAGCCATGGCATGGATGGATGCAAGCATTGCAAGTAGAGAGCCAAATGGACAGACCTGTTGCAGCGAACCTGCGCGTCGTCAGACGCCCGCTGGTCCTGGCAGATTCCCCGCCACCCGGGCGGCGCGGGGCCCATGCCGTCGTCCCTGAAGCTGCCGGCCTCCGGCCACACCCCTGCACGCCACGGCGCCGGCGATAATGGAGTGAGAAGAAGCGAAACCCTTTAAATTACTCGCACTGTTTGTTTAATCAACTGAGCGATCGCACGCGGACATGGCAACGGCATGGCGTCGCGGATACTGTACTGTCTGCAGCGCCCGCGTCCGCGCGCACGGCGGGCGGCTGGGAGTCTGGGAAGGACGACGGAGGGCGGCAGGCGGGGGAGAAGCGAGCAGCGCAGAGCGGCTCGGGACTTGACTCTACATGCGGGATTCCCTGCCGCCTGCCGTGCCTAACCCCACGCACGTACGGGGTGCGCGGGCGCAGTGCAGTGCAGAAGCGTATTTGAACGCCAGTCGGTCACGAGCCTGGCCATGACCGCGGAGTATTTGTTCTGCACTTTTTACGTGCTGTGCACTACGAGAATCTTGCTACTCTACTCTTCTCGCTGCCAAAAGTTGTTTAGAAACAACAGCAAAAAAACTCTGTTTATTTGCTCCCAGCAGTAACAAACTGCAGAGCCAGTGAACGTTTCTGACGCCTCCATTTTTGTTTCCTGCTGCTCCTACGACCGCCCTACAGTAAACTCCAAGAGAACAACAGCCTAGCTAGGGTTGCACTGCACGGCGCAGCTACCGTGCTGATCTAGCTAGAGCCACCTCCTCTAAGTGCCAAAAGCCATGAAAGCCGCGGCACGGCAGGCAGCGGCAGCGCGCCCGGCGGCATCCGGGACAAATTCATGGCGAACTGCGAGCCGACGCTTGCGTCCGCGCAGATACCGATTGCAGCCGCTGCCGGTCTATCTGTCTGCCGCCTCTGCGCGCGCCGGGCGGCTGCCTCACAAGCCAACAGAGGCCGTCTACAGCTTACTTACACGGACGGATGAATGGATGATGGATGTCCCACGAGCTGCTGGCAAGGCAGAACGTGGACTCTTATTTTGTTCTTCTTCTTATCAAGTGTAATACTAACAGTTCGTGGTTAATAAGGCCCATTAGTTCTACTCATTAACTCGCTCCGTGGTTGCCGGCGACGGAATATGGTGAGGGACGAGTGAGGAGAGCTCATTACCGGTGTCCAGGTTGCCGATGACGACGCCTTGACCGAACCTTGCCTTGGCCCAGATGGAGCCGGGCCTCACCCGGCCGTCGCCCTTCTCCATCCCCATGAACTCCCACGACCGCGTCGTGTGCAGCCGGTGGCCTCGGTTCGGGAACACGGACACCACGCGCGGATGCTCTGTTTTTTATTTTTTCCAACCAGAAAGAGAAGACCATGACCCCAACGAAGACACGGCGAGCTGATAAACTCTACTCGAAGAACACGAGGGAAGAACAAACAAACAACGTACTGGAGACCGCCGCCGCCTCGTGCTCCTCGAGCGTGGCGGCGAAGCCGTTGATGTAGCGCGTGTACGAGTAGAAGATGGCGTCCCTGGCCTTCGCCTCGCTGCGCAGGACGGAGCCGAGGAGCGCGTAGTGGGAGCTCCGGGCGCGCGCCCGGACGGAAGCCAGCGCCGCGCCCTCCCGGCCATGCGAGTGCCCGCCGAGGTAGACCACGTAGGACTGCACCAAGCCAAGCACCTTTCCGTCAATGCACACACAGAGAAAAAAAGAAATCAAATCAAGAACAGCCGGTCACTCCACTCGCCTTTTTGACAGCAGAGGCCGGCGGCGGCTGCAGGAGGAGGCTAGTGGTGGTGACAAGCAACACTAGAGCAAGCCGATTTATCAGAGGAGTCGTTGATCCACACATCTCCTGAACCTGAATTTTTCTGGTGATGCTTGGACTGATTATTGAGTGCTGATGCTTATTGTTGGGTCGAGGGGAGTGAAGTGAGGAGGAAGCTGCAGACAGGGAGTGAAGGTGTGCTCGGGCACTGTTGGACTTTTATAGGCCCAAGGATAGCAATTGTGGGGGGGGATTGGTCTTGTCCTAACAAAAAGTAGTGGGAGCTTTCTGTAGTTCTGTTTCCCCCAAAAGCCTCTTTTGGGTGGCGAGGTGAGCAAAGCTCCTTTCTGTTATCTCCCCACCCAAGATCGATATCATCGTGTCACAGTCGACGAACAAGCTCGAGGAAAACGCGCCCGTGCGAGAGGGGCCTAGGAAACGAACTCAACACGAGAGTAGAGTAGTAGCCTTGTTTCTGCATCAGATCCACCTGGACTGCAGCCCTGCTGTATTTTTTTTAAAAAAAAACTAGAGGTGCCTTTTAATCCGACAAACCTGCCATGGTGGTGATACCAATTTGTTTTCCATACTTCTTCATTTCCAACAAAACATGCACAACACTGTAATGTTGCGGGGTGCACCCTGCACTGCACCGACCGACGACGAGGCAGGAGGCCAGTGTTGGTGATCAGGCATGGTGGATGCTGCCGTGGATGTTCAAACTTTAATTTTTATATCTCTTCCAGTAATAATAACAACTGCTGAGTTGCATACAATGAGGTGCAAAAGAAGCTAAGCGTCCATGCCTGATTAAAAAAGACAAGAAATTAATGGCATACAAACTACTTATGCGATTTTCCCCCCTACTGCAGCCGAAATTACACGCACACGCCTGCATCTGGCTTGCGCGTGATGGGCCACAGCCCACAGGCCACCTCCTTCACGAGCCCAGCTTACAGACCAACAAGGAGCCATGGCCCAAAACCTGTTCGCCTTTCTTCTTCGTTGCATCCGAGTTCCATCCATGGCGGACCAACGGAGCTAGCAGCGAATAGGCATTAGGCAGTGGTGTTTGCTTCTCTGCAAGGGTTCAGGGTGGTCGCACCGCCCCAGGTCATGGTCTGCCTCCATGGCCTCTGCTCGCTGGACAAGCTATGGGCTTTAGCAGTCTGTGTGAAGAAGAGAAACCGAGATTGGTCGCGACGCCGAGGTACCTTCCGATCCTTCCGAGGCTTGGTTATGCACGCACCGATGTATAGCTAAATTTCGAGCCAATGCCGCCGCTTATGCTGCCATTTGATTCCCCAATCTTCACACAAGCATTTTGATTCTATCTCATGAATAAATTTCTTCATAAATCAACTGCGTATAGTGCCAGATCCTGGTGTAAATGCACCTACTGCTTAAAATGATCTCGCACTCTAATTGAATCCCAAGCTAGTGACACACTTGACTTACAGGCGACACATTCCTCTAACCTTTTTCTTTGCACTGCTGGTCTCTTGTAGTTCTGTTATGCAATGCTCCAGTTGATGGTTCTATGCTGACGTTATGAGGTACATCCTGAGCAACTGCATGAAGGAGCTATGATGATGTAGCGCATCGATTGTGAAGGTTAGCGTTTATCAAGGATGATAATAGAACATCATTTCAAAACTGCTAGCCAATGTGGGAGCAGCGGGGTGTATAGTGCCTAATCATCAATTACGCTGGCCAGACGGTGATTAAGTGCAGGTCGGGAGGATACCACCAATAGCCACAGATGCGGTTCAGGTCACTTGTTTCCGTTTACCTGAGATTACTTCCATAAGACTGAAGTATGATACTCAGGTATCAAGAAATTATGCAGTATTTCATCAAGTTAGGTGCGTCACCACAATTTTAGTCAAAGAAGTTAGTCGCACTACTTTTCTTTTATAAATTAATACTGTCCACATATAAAATTGAAGTCCTGAAACGATTTCAGATGGAAAAGGTCTTTCAGTTTACCCAATCATTGAGTCTTCTTACTGTACTGTCCCAACTGTGGGCCCAATGACTGTGTTTTTAAGTAAGAAGTGAACGGTACTTGAAGTGATCTGATTTAATAACCAAGGACTTGTTTTGGACTAGAGCGGTAGAGGACTTTCTATGTTTTCTTCCTGGACCAAGACTTCATGGAATCTGATCTGAAAGTAGTTTTCCTTGGTCCAGATCTAATCTATTTCAACAGTAGTTTTCCTTGGTCCAGGTTTAATATATTTCAATAGACCAACAAGTACATATATATGTGTGTGTGTGTGTGTGTGTGTGTAATTGCCTCGCTGAGAAATTGAGTGGATGTGAATGATATTGTAATTTAAACTAATTGATGATTTTTTATTTCTAAGCTTAAGAAAACAAGGTATGAACATGCACGACTTACCTGTTAATAGCCATCAACTCAAGCCAGCGGGGCTTCTTGTTCTTTTATTTCTCGTAGATCATGGCATGATGCAACTCATTTAGTAATACATAGTTTTTTTATCCTTATGTTTCTTTCGGAAGAAAAGGTCAACTGATGTTGGAGTACTTGTTTTAAAATTAAGGTTGCAGGTAGATTAGGAAACATATTATTTCCTTTTGGACCTAACATCTGTTGCAACTGAATTCACTATAGTTTCAGCGATTCATGAACTTAATATTTGGTACAGTAACATGTCCATCTATATATATGAAGCATATAGGGATCACCTGTTCACCACAGACCACAGTGCCCATCAATGCCATACTCTGTTCACTGCTTCTACAAACCATAGTTTTGCCATCTTCAATTTCTGCCCTTCTACACACTTGAAACTTTACTGTCACTCTCTTGCCTTGCGTAAAGGACATTATCTACGGCAATCTGATTATCCGAGGATAGGAAATTTGATCAAAGGTGGACAGGTTCGGTACTCTATTGTCCTTTCACTTCCTTTTGTTTTGTTTCTTTCACAATACAGCATCTTACTTCAACTGATACAGAAATCGTAGTAGAGGTTTGTGTGAAACATTTAAGTTCACCAGTTGGTTGAGACAAAAAGAACTTGAGAGAGTAGTCGCAACATTGTGCTTGCAAGCAAATAAATTGTGTCTCTTTCTTCCTTACTGCATGCACAATTTGGAAAACATTAACAGACAGACGTTTCAATGTGTTTTTTCTCCAATTTACAACTTACCAACTGGGTCATTATGGCAGTTACAAGAACAGCAGGACAATCCACATATTCTTCCTTCTGTCTTACTGGCTGTCCATCTTATTTTTCCAGCAAGTGCACACCCGCCAAATATAATTCATGAATCTTAACAACTTCACCAGGCCTGCAGGTATTTAAAATAGTTTTTACTACATCAAATTTCACTAACAATTATCTCTCCTAGTCTCCATGATAATTACCATTTCCTTTCTAGTCAATATTTCCTGGATGTTAAAATTTGTGATTTGTTTTTGTAGACGTGACGTAAATGGATGGAAATTGTGCTGATGATTAAGTATTGATTATTACACTTGTTGCGCTGATATATTGAAGTCATAATTCACTAAGAGAAATGGTAGAAGTTGCTGTTCTTTTTGTCATCCAAAAGATAGGAATTGCTGTGGCATATGGAACATTAAAGTTAGCTAAACCCTTGCTTGGAAAGAATCCTGAGTTGCAAATGGCACTTCCAGAAAACATGAAACTGATAAGGAATGAACTTGAGTTAATTCATGCATTTCTCAAGGAAATCAGAAGGAGAGGTTGGCGAGGTGAAGTCATAGAAACTTGGATAAGTCAAGTTCGGAGATTGACCTATGACATGGAGGACATTGTTGATCAATTCATCTATGTAGTTGGCAAAAATAATCAGAAAGGGTCATGGTGGGATTACATCAAGAAAACAATAAAGAAACCTGAACATTTGCTTTCATTAGATGAAATTGCTTCTGGAATTAATAGAATGAATAGAGAAATTAAGCAACTTTCGGAAAGTAGAGACCGTTGGACCAAACCATTAGATGATTGGGCTGATATTCCTCTGGAAAATGAAACTGGACAAGAACCATATCATCCTGGGCATGATTACTCAGTCAACGATGAGGAGCTTGTAGGAATTGATAAGAATAGACAAACCTTGCTTAAGTCATTGCATTCTGAAGATCATTCTTTGCGGATCATTGCAGTTTGGGGTATGGGTGGCATAGGAAAAAGCACTCTGGTAAATAATGTATACAAGAATGAGGTATCCAACTTTGATTGCTGTGCATGGGTTTGTATCTCTCAGTCGTATAAACTAGAAGATGTTTGGAAAAATATGCTAAGGGATCTACATGAGAATAAATTTGATGCGGGAACAATGAACAGTGCAGAACTAAGAGCGGAACTAAAGAAAATTCTTTATAAGAAAAGGTACTTGATCATATTGGATGATGTCTGGACAACTGCAGTTCTTTTTAAAATTAGAGAGGTTCTTGTTGATAATGGCCTAGGAAGCAGAGTCATAATCACGACAAGAACTGAGGAAGTAGCTTCCATAGCTGAGTATGATCGAAAGATCAAAGTAGAACCTCTAAATGACCATGATGCATGGATTCTATTTTGTAGAAAGGCATTTCCAAAAATTGAGAATTATGTCTGCCCTCCAGAACTACATCAGTGTGGTACAGACATAGTAGATAAATGTGATGGTTTGCCGTTAGCTATTGTGGCGATAGGGAGCATATTGTCCTTGAAAAGGAGGATTGTTAAAGACTGGAGAGTCTTCTATAATCAACTTATTTGGGAGTTGCACCACAATGAAAGCCTGAATCATGTGGAGAAAATACTAAATTTAAGCTATAAAAAACTACCAGACCATTTGAAAAATTGTTTCTTATATTTTTCTCTTTACCCAGAAGACTATCCGATACTTAGAAAAAGATTGATCAGATTGTGGATTGCTGAAGGATTTATCGAACAAAAAGGAACTAGCAGTTTAGAAGACATTGCTGAATCTTACCTGCGAGAACTTGTCCAACGAAATATGCTTCAAGTTGTGAAGTGTAACAGTTTCAATAGGATTCAATGTGTCCGTATGCATGATCTTGTGCGTGAGCTAGCCATTTTTCAGTCTAGAAAAGAGTGCTTTAGTATTACTTATGATGACACTCAAGGGCAGGATCTGGTGGCATTGGATTCTCGTCGTTTATCAGTGATCCAGTGTAACAAGGGCATTGAGCCGAGCATATGTCCATCCAGGTATCGCACATTCATATCATTTGATACCAAGATGAAAATATCTTCATGGAATTCTTTTATTTTCTCAGAATCTAAGTACCTTACAGTGTTAGACTTATCAGAGTTGCCCATTGAGGAAATTCCCTTCTCCATTGGGGAGCTATTCAACCTTCGGTATTTGTGCCTAGACGACACAAATGTGAAGGAACTCCCAACATCTATTACAAAGCTTCTTAGTTTACAAACATTGAGCCTTGAACGTACACAAACACTAAATTTCCCACAGGGGTTTTTTAAACTGAAGAAATTGCGTCACCTCCTTGTTTGGAAATTGCTAGATGCCACATACAGAAGTTTCCATAATTGGGAGCCAATGGAACCATTTGAGGGCTTGTGGAATTTAAAGGAACTGCAGTCTTTGAGTGAAGTTAGAGCAACTAACATCTTTGTTGCAAAACTAGAAGCTTTATCCCAGCTGAGATCTCTTTCCATTACTTTCGTGAGGAGTAGCCATTGTGCACAACTGTGCTACTCTTTATCAAAGATGCGCCAGCTTACAAAACTACACATAAGAGCAATCAACGAAGATGAGCTCCTCCTGCTGGAGGATTTGACACTGGAAAACCCTCTTGAAAAGCTTGAATTGATAGGGCGGTTGTCTAAAGGAACTTTGAAATCTCCTTTTTTCTCTGCTCATGGACACCATCTTCTGCAGTTTGAGCTATCATGGTGTCAACTCATAGAGAGTCGGATGGTATGGCTTTCTGAATTATCAAATATAACTGAATTACGTCTTACAAGGGCGTATACTGGCCAGCAGCTGAACTTTCATGCAGGATGGTTCCAAAGGCTGAAGAACATTGTATTAGCAGACTTGCCACAAATCAATCAAATATGCATACAGGAGGGAGCTTTGGTCAACCTCGAGTCTCTTCACATCGATAGGCTCGAGGAGTTGCGGGATGTCCCTATTGGTATTGAATCTCTCAAGTCTGTCAAGGAGGCATTCTTTACTAGGATGCATTCTGATTTTGTTAGGAACCTTCAAATGAGAAAGCCAAATCATATTCCGAAGGTCTACTGGTCAACACAAGGCAAGTGAAATCACTATCCCATTTAATAAGTTACGTTTTCACTTTTTATATATTTGATTTTTTTTCCGTTGTAGTTACCGATGCAGCAAACCATTTTTAGAAGTAAAATCTATCTTGCTTGCAAGTGCTTTTGCGTGCACCTAGATGGTTATATGTTTATAACCCACTCCATAAGAAGATTAAGTGATAAACACCATGGTTTTCTATACTAGTTTTAGTACTACTAAACAAAGCCATGAAACATCACCTGGTGAAACATTTTACATGGGACTTAATTTTTTACTCCTTTCTCTACATGTGATGCAGGTGAGTCCACATCTGAAGCAGAAGCCGCTAACCTGCCCGGACCATCCAGCACGACGCCGCAGTGGCGACGTTTAGGTCCGTCTGGTTATGTCTACATCTAACCAAGACTGCAAAACGACGATTCCATTCGATGGGTTGCCCGTCACCCTCTGGTCCCGGTGCTTCGATGTCGGACCTGCTGAAGTGGACAACTTGACATGTTCAACAGCTGCTGGATTTCTTCAAGGGGAAATTTCCAGCACTCTATTTCTTTTGTACGACTTGCTCATTGGCTTTCACTAATAAAAGCTGGAACTTTCGTTGTGGACAAGACTTGCTTATTGACTAGGACTGTTTCAGATGTATATTCATGCTTTACGAGTTCGGTACCGGGTGGAGTACGGTACGTTTCGTTGACAGCGATGCCGATGGCTGGAGATAGTTTCAGAAAGGCCCCTGGCGCAATCTAAATTTATGTAAAAGAACCCTTCTTTTGGATGCAAATAGTATTTACGAAAAACCTCGGTTTCATACGGATAATTGCAAATGGAGCCCTCTTTCTGTCCGGCCGCTCGCCGACGACGGCCGCCCTCGCCTTCTACCCTAGCGGGGATCGCAAGGCCCCACACCGCACGTACCCCCGCCCAAGCCCCAACATCGAAGCCCTCTGCTCCTGCAGCCAGTGAGCTGCCGAGCGCTCCATCTCTCCGCGCAGCCAGGCAATGGCGCCTTGGTCTGTAACGAGCGCGCCTCCATCTGCGTTCGGACGGAGACGGTCGGACCCCAAATGCGGCGGCGGCTGGTCGCTACTCCATAAGAGACGAGCTCGGAACTTTAGCTGTCTGTGAAGGTACCGTCGCCATCAAGGTACCATTGGATTTCTTACAGTAACAGGACAGGAGTACTCCCTAGAATAAAAGGAACCTTGCTCTGAGCCTTAGTCTCTCAGATACTGATCGAACACCAAATCGGTGTCAATGCTGTCTCGTACGCTACTTGTTTGTTCGCCAATTTGGGCCATTTTCATCTTTCACAACTATCAATACTAGATACCTGTATCATAAGTTGTTGTGTTTGTATGTTTCATAGACCAACAAAGGCTCTGTGCTCAGCATGCTAGGAAACAAATGCTTGGCAGAGCAGAAATATAGAAAAACAACTATACAGTTGAGGTAGGGCAATATAAACTGAGCTACAACGACCAGAAGCAACGATCCACTATGATTTTATCTTTCAGTTTTCTTGTGGATCTAGCAGAGAACCTCCATTTGTTTATCCGGTCCCAGGATCAATACGATCATATTGTCTAGCTGAATAGCTGAATCTCTCCTAGAGCAGTATTCCAAATTGCTAGTCATTAAGCAAGCAGCAAGAATAGTTCCTAATCATTGCCATATTAAAAATATTGGAGATTAGTTTCATAAGAGTGACAGATGGCAGGTAACCAGAAGTGATGCTACTTTTCAACATGCTAGATGCGGAGATGCCTCACTGGGATTTTACTTGGGGAGCTCAACTAGAATGGTAGTTCACCATTCTAAAATAATAATGCAGTCAGCTTACAAAACTGAAGTCCCAAAACTTGTTCAGATGGAAAGGTTCATCCCATCTGTGGGTCCCACAGTGACTAGCCTTTGAATGTGATTTGGTATCATTATTTGCGTATTGTACACGACTTGCTTATTGACTACTGTTTCAGATGTATTCATGCTTAGTACCTTGCAAGAGGTACTCTAGCTCCTATCGACAATGATGTTAATGGCCCCTGACACAATCAAAATTTATGGAAAAGACCCGTTCTTTTGGATCCAAATGTTATTTGCCAAAAAACCGGTTTCATACGGATAATTGCAAATGGGAGATTTTTCAATTCTTACAATCAAATACATCGACCTTTCAATTCTTACCACTTAGTCCGTAAGCTTTTTCGTTTGGAGCCACAATACGTTTTTCACTTTAAAAATACCATTCCTTTGAAATTTTAACATTTTTATTATTTTTTATTGTGTTATTATATTGTATGATAATGCATTATATTTATTATATTATTTTTATTATACTATTAGCATCACTTGAGCTCATATTATGTTTATTTTAGCACAATATAGAACAGTGAAAGTAATTAAAAGTTTAAAGAAATGATATGCTTTGAAGTTAAAAACGTATTTAGTAGCTCGCCTTCTACCCAAGTGGGGACCGCGCAAGCCCCCCCCC
>BCLF01000018.1:1035119-1051659 GCA_001602275.1 Zoysia japonica
CCCCCCCCCCCAAAAAAAACATCCAAGCCCTCTGCTCCTGCAGCCAGTGAGTGCCACGCTCCATCTCTCCGCGCAGGCAGACAATGGTGCCTTGGTCCATAGCGAGCGCGCCTCCATCTGCACTTGCACCGAGGCAGTCGGATCCTATGCCTGCCGCATATGCGGCGGTGGCTGATTGCTCCTCCATGAAGATGAGCTCGGAGCTTTAGCTGCCTGTGAAGGTAGGGAAACAGAGACTGAAATCGAGATTGGGCGTCGCCGCCAAGGTACCATTGGATTTATTACATTCACAGGAGTATTCCTTAGAATAAAAGGAAATTGCTAGTCATTAAGCAAGCAGCAGGAGGGTTCCTAGTGCCTAATCATTGTCATATTAAAATATTGGAGATTAGTTTCGTAAGAGTGACAGATGGCAGGCAACCAGAAGTGGCTACTTTTCAACATGCTAGATGTGGAGATTCCTCACTGCGATTTTACTTAGGGAGCTCAACTAGAATGGTAGTTCACCATTCTAAAATAATAATGCAGTCCACTTTTAAAATTGAAGTCTCAAAACTTGTTCAGATGGAACAGGTCGTTCCATATGTGGGCCCAACAGTGACTTGCCTTTGAATGTGATTTGGTATCATAATTTGTGTCTTGTACTATCGCTTTCGTTCGTTCCTTGAATCTGGTTCTTAAAAAGTTCTCGTCGGTTCAACCTAATCTGGTTAGAAATGTATTCCATGTTCCTGCATGTAATTACTTAGCTCTTACACTCCACATTGTGCGTGTAACTAATTAGCTCTTACACTAACCAGATGTGATGATAACAACTTAGAGACATTGGTGATTATTTATCACTAATCTTTTTCAAGTATAGGCAGTGCATGTTTAATCATCTCTAATCTTAACTACAAAAGATATTGACGTGGCAATAACTCACTTTCTAGTAGTCGACGAGTCAAGTTGACTTGAGTTTTATTTTCAGATTACTTTAATAAGGTCTTTTGCCTTTAGGTTCAGAAGAAAAAGTCAATTATGTTGGAGCACTTATTTTTTATGGGTCTGATTACCAACTTAGTCACATGACATCAGTTGTAATCTATTTTGCTATAGTTCTCAGTGGAATAGGAGGGGAGTTCCCCTGTAATTTCACCAATAGCTTAACCATATATACTGTAGCTGGTCTGATCAGTATATATGAAGCCTTGCAGCTGGGACTCATCAAGTCTATGCCCCCCATTGAATAGACCTACAGACTAGTGGTGCTTTAGTTTTGCTTCGTGTGCTTTGCCTATCTGCACACTTGGAAGTTGGAACCTTGATCCTGCTTTGCTCAAAAGGATACATTTTCCACATCTACTTGGGGATGATGGAAATTTTCTCAAATGTGTAAAGTCCCGTACTCTATCCTCCTTCTAATTCTTTTATTCTTATTGGTCACCAAAAAATTTCAGTCACTAAATTCATGATAAGACAAATATTAACTTGTAAACTGAAGTTGTTACTTGGTTGCTAGGAAAGAAATTACTAGTTTTTATTGCTTCGTTCACAAAATTTGTAAAAAATTTAAACAACCCAGATGTTTGACAGAAATGATATTCACACATTTATGATTTATCCTTCTGCCTCATTGTCCATCCATCTGCTTTTTCCAGCAAGCACACATACTCCAAGATTTCACATGGATTTCAACACTTTTCAGCAACCTTACAGCTATTTCAAAAAGTTTTAGCAGATCTGACTATGGTTTGTCTTCTTTAATAACTTTATTTTGTTTGTCCTCGAAAAATAACTTCATTTTGTTTCTAGTGTTGTCATGATTGATAAAAGAATCCTGCATTCCTTTTGTAGATGTGATGTGAAAGGAGGAACTATATGCTTTATATTAAGTGATAACTATTTATTGCAAATATATTCTTTCACGTGTTGAAGTCAAACCACCAAGAAAAATGGTAGAAGTTGCTATTCTTTTTGTCATAAAGAAGATAGGAATAGCTGTGGCTGTTGAGACACTAAAGTTAGCTAAACCTTTGTTGGGAAAGAATTCTGATGTGCGAATGTCGCTTCCAGTTAATATGAAACTGATAAAAGATGAGCTCGAGCTTATTAATGCATTTCTTAAGGAAATTGACATGAAGGGTTGCAATAGTGAAGTCATAGAAACTTGGATAAGGCAAGTTCGAAGGGTAGCATATGACATGGAAGATGTTGTGGATCAATTTATGTATGTTGTTGGTGAACACCAACACAAAGATTCATGGACTTGTGTGAAGAAATATTTCAAAAAACAGCCATCTTTATTTTCACTTGATGAAATTGCCACCAAAGCTGATATAATAAACAAAGAGCTTATGGAACTTTCAAAAAGAATATGTCGTTGGACCCAACCAATATCTTGTGTGAATTATGGTCCTGCAACAACCTATGACCGTGGGCTGCAACTGTATCAGTCTGGACTTGATTTTTCAATTAATGATGATGAAGTTATAGGGATTGAAAAAAATAGAGAAATCTTGATTCATTGTTTGCATCTGGAAGATTTTTCCCTTCGAATCATTGCTATTTGGGGTATGGGTGGCCTGGGTAAAAGTACCCTTGCAAACAATGTCTACAAAAATGAAGCAGTAATGGCCAACTTTAGTTGCCACGCATGGGTTTCTGTATCTCAGTCATATACTATTAATGATATTTTGAGGAACATGCTGAAAGAAATCCATGGAAATGAAAATAGAACATTTGATGCTGCAAGCATGGACAGTGCAGAACTAAGGGTGGAACTGAAAAAAATTCTGGATAAAAGGAAGTACATGATCATATTGGATGATGTCTGGACAGCTGAAGTTCTTTTTAACATTCAAGAGGTTCTTGTAGATAATGGTCTGGGAAGCAGAGTAATAATCACAACAAGAATTGAGGAAGTAGCTTCAGTAGCTGCGGATGGTTGTAAGATAAAGGTAGAGCCTCTTAATGAACATGATGCTTGGCTTCTATTTTGCAGGAAGGCATTTCCAAAATCCAATGACCATGTCTGTCCCGTAGAACTACATCAGTGTGGGAAAGCCATAGTGGAGAAATGTGATGGTTTACCGCTTGCTCTTGTGGCAATAGGGAGTTTATTGTCACTCAAAACATGGAATATTAAAGAATGGAGGTATTTCTACAATCAACTTATTGCTGAGTTACACAACAATGAGAACCTGAACCGTGTGGAAAAAATTCTAAATCTAAGCTATAAGCATCTACCATACTATTTGAAGAATTGTTTCCTATATTGTGCTATGTTCCCAGAAGACTATCTGATCCACAGGAAAAGATTGATTAGATTGTGGATCGCTGAAGGCTTTATTGAGCAAAATGGAGAATGCAGCTTAGAAGATGTTGCCGAAGTTTATCTGGCAGAACTCGTCAGGAGAAGCATGCTTCAGGTTGTAGCGAGGAACAGTTTTGGTAGGATTCAGTGTCTTCGTATGCATGATATTGTGCGTGAGCTGGCCATTTTCCAATCTGAGAAAGAGAGTTTCTGTGCAATTTATGATGACACTTATGGAGTGCTGCGGATGGGATTATCTCTTCGCCGTGTATCAGTCCTCCAATGCAACCACGGCATTCAATCCAGCATAGATGCATCTAGGCTCCACACCTTCATAGCATTTGACACCTGCATGGCATCTTCTTCATGGTTCTCTTTCATTCCCTCAGAGTCTAAGTACCTTGCAGTATTAGACTTGTCAGGCTTGCCTGTTGAGGCAATTCCTAGTTCAGTTGGTGAGCTATTCAACCTTAGGCTTTTGTGCCTCGATGACACAAAAGTGAAGGAACTACCAAAATCTATCACAAAACTTCACAATTTACAAACCTTGAGTGTTAAACGTACAAAATTGCTGAAATTTCCGCAAGGGTTTTCAAAATTGAAGAAATTACGTAATCTACTTTGCTGGAAACTGCTAGATGCAAAGTATAGCAGTCTCAATAATTGGGAATCGATGGAGCCATTTGATGGCATCTGGAATCTGAAGGAGCTGCAATCTTTGAATGAAATTCGAGCAACTAAAGCCTTTGTTTCAAAACTAGGTAATTTATCGCAAGTGAAGTCTCTTTCCATTACTCGAGTAAGGAGTAGCCATTGTTCACTGTTATGCAACTCTTTGTCAAAGATGCATCAGCTTACAAGATTACACATAAGATCAATCAACGAAGATGAGTTGCTTTTGCTGGATGAATTAGCATTGCAAAACCCTCTTGAAAAGCTTGATTTGATCGGGCGGCTTTCTGAAGGAACATTGGAATCACCATTTTTCTCTGTTCATGGAAGTCAGCTTCTGCAAATGGAGCTATCATGGTGTCAACTCATAGAGAGTCCAGTAGCCTTGCTTTCTGGATTATCAAATTTAACAGAGCTCCGTCTTACAAGGGCATACACCGGACAACAGCTAAACTTCCACAGAAGATTGTTCTCAAAATTGAAGAAGATTGTCTTGTGGGATTTACCAAAAGTCAATCAAATATGTATACAGGAAGGAGCTTTGGTCAGCCTCGAGTATATTCACATGTATGGCCTCAAGGAACTGAGGGACCTCCCTACTGGTATCGAATTTCTCAATTCTGTAAAAGAGGCATATTTTACTTGGATGCATTCTGATTTCGTAAGGAGCCTCAAAATGGGAAAGCTGAATCATATTCCAAAGGTCCACTGGTCAACAAAAGGCAAGTGAATCACCTTCCCAGCCTGTTGTTGTATTTTCGTAACTTTCATATTTGATATAGTGGTTTATTTGTTACAAGTAATTTTCTCTTGATAAGTAGATCTGCTCACCTGTGAGCTCTTCCAAGTGCACCTAGAATTGGTAGAATCATCTCGACAAAGAATCATAATTCCTCTAAAAAGTTTTGTCTGAAGAACTAGGAAATGTCACAATAGAACATTATGATTTGGTCCTTATATTATGTACATGTCCACTTAACACCTCCAAATTTCTACTTTAAGTGCAGGGGTGCCCAAGGTTGAGACAGAACCCGCTAATCTGCCAGAGCAATGCAGCAGTGCCGACCCAGAATGGCGTATTTTAGGTGGGTCTGGCTGGGTCTTCATCTAACCTCGCTTCCAAAACAACACTTCGGGACTAGCTGAAACAACAATATAATTTGTCCTCGCTACTGCTCCAGTCCTGTTAATCCCGGACTGACTGAAGTGGATGTGATGAATGCATGATATTACACTGTTTTCTTCTATTGAAGTACTCCTTCTTTGGCAGCAAATTAAGGTTTCATCAGACTTTCAGTCCTGCAGCGACTACAGTTATGGCGACCGTGTTTTGGCAAATCGAAACTTTCAGTGGCAGCTAAATTTGTGAAACCTTCTTGTAGAGGAATTAGATTATTGTCCATGGATACCTCGACTACAATCTGATTTTTTCCATCTTCCCTTTCACTTCATCCTATTCCTCTGTTCTAGAAAGGGTGAATAAAAGACAAGTGCACACCATAAATAGCGCATTTTTGCAATCCTGTATTGCTATGCTTTGTAATTACAACGTATTCAGTTTCACATTGTTGTACATCTCTATTCTGACTCTGTATGCCTCCTTGTTAAGATGGAATCCCAACTATATGTCACAGAGCATCTCACCAGCGATATTTGTATTAACCTCTCCCTGTCTCGCTTGGTCGACCACGGCCGTGCAGCCCATTAAAGAAATCCTGGCCCATGAGTAGCAGTCCACGGGTAATAACAATTCGGCCCATTTTGCTGCCCCTTCATCCGCCCGCCTGAGGAGTGAGGGCGGCGCACCAGAACCGGCAGCGTACTGAAAGCAGAGTGCCAGCGTGGACACGAACCGCTCTTCTTATCATTAGCAGGGAGACGATCCCATCTCGTCGGCGTGAGGCGGACGTGCCAACTACAGCAAAGAGAACACAAGCTAGCCATCAAACCATCATCATTCCAAAAAAAACATGGCACCTGGACAGTGACCACCACGAGTCTGATGAACTCCCAATCATTGGCAAATGGAAGGAACGTCCACCTGAGTCCGGCCAGCAGCAACCTTGGCCACCGTCCCCATCGGCGAAATGATGCAATGCTCCGACGATCTAATCCAGTATTCTTAAGCGAAGCGGATGGCGATAACTGATTGGGGGCTCGAAGAACAGGCTGGAGTACCAGCAGGCTGATGCCGAAATCGCATTGCATGATGAGAAGATTAATGTACAACGGCTTGCTAAACGATGCTAATTTACTGGCTGGCTAGCTAGAAGCGGATTACAACTAGTACTACACACGCAAAATTTAATCTGCGCCCCCCGTCGCGTCGCGTCACGGTCAGGTGGAGTAGTCCGACACGGCGGCGAACGAGCAGCTCGACGACGGGCCCCGCGAGTGCGGGCTCCGCACCGGCGACACCTGCGCCGGCGCCAGCACCGGCGATGGCGCCGGCTTCGTCGCGTCGTCCCCGGCCGCGGGGCGCCGGATCTCCTTCAGCAGCGCCACGACGTCCGTCATCGCGGGCCGGTCGTCCGCGCGGGGCGACACGCAGAGCGCGGCCACGGACAGGACCTGCCGCATCTCCTGCGCGTCGGCGGTGGCGTCGGGCCGCGTCAGCCGCGGGTCCAGGAGCTCGTGCGCGTCGCGCTTGGCCTGCACGTGCTCGCGCACCCACTGCACCAGGTGCGCGCCTCCCGGGAGCGTCGGGTCGAGCGGGTGCCGCCCCGTCAGGATCTCGAGCAGCACTACGCCGAAGCTGTACACGTCGCTCTTCTCGCTGATCCGCTGCATCGACGCGTACTCTGCTTTCGTTTCATTTTTTTTTTCACACGAGAATAAATGTCAGTAAAAAATACTCCTGAATTGTTCGTAGGATTATCAAAGTGAGCTGAGTAAAAAAAATTTGGACCTGGTGCGATGTAGCCATAGGAGCCGGCGATGCGGGGCTGCTTGGTGGCGTCGAGCTTGGAGCTCACCGCGGACATGACGCGGGCGAGGCCGAAGTCGGCGAGGTACGGCTCGTACGCGGGGCCGAGCAGGACGTTCATGGCCTTGATGTCACCGTGCAGGATGGCCGGCACGCAGTCGTGGTGCAGGTACGCCACGGCGTGGGCGACGCCCAGCGCCACCTTGTACCGCGCGCCCCACTCCTCGGCGGGCGCGCCCTTGGTGGCGCCGCCGCCGTGGAGGAAGCCGCTCAGGCTGCCGTTGGGGAGGTAGCTGTAGAACAGCAGCCGGATGCCGCCGTTCGCGGCCCACCCGAGGAGCCGAACGATGTTGCGGTGGCGGATGGACCCCAGCGCCGCGATCTCGCTGCGGAACGCCGCGGACGTCGCCTCGTCCGACGACCACATCTTCTTCACGGCGAGCGTGTACCCGTTCGGGGTCTCTACCTTGTACACCACCCCGGAGCTGCCGGTGCCGATCACGTTGGACGACGTCAGCTCACGGAGCACGTCGTCCATGGTGATGTCGAGCTTCTGGTACAGCGTCACCTCCCACGTGCCCTCGCCGTGGATGATTTTGCCGCCGTTCCGCCGGTGCGTGCGCGCGAGCATGTAGGTGGCCGCTGCCAGGAGGATCGCGCTGAAGACGGCAAGGACGGTCATAGCTATCTTCAACTTAGATAGGGCACCGTGCCGGGAGGAAGCATCAGAGCCGTCGCCGACGACGAGGTGCCTGTTGCCAGCAAGGTCGCTGAGAGGCAGCTTCTGGAAGAACGGGGTGTTCGGGAGCTCGCCCGAGAAGCCGTTGTAGGAGATGTTGAGCGTGACGAGGTTCTGCAGCGCCGCGAGCGGTTTAAGGCTCCCGGACAGCGCGTTGTGCGACAGGTCGAGGCTGCCGAGCCTGTCCAGGCCGGCGAACTGCGATGGAATCTCCCCCGAGAGCCGGTTGCAGCTGAGGTTTAGCGAAATCTCCAGCGATGGAAGCGCTCCCAGCTCTTGAGGGATGCCTCCGGAGAACGCGTTGCCGCCGAGGTCCAGCAGCTGGAGCTTCTCGCAAGAACCGAGTTCCGGCGGTATGCCGCCGGTCAGCCGGTTCCTTCCAAGGTACAGCTTGGTCAGCTCCGGCATTGACCCAATGCTGGAGCTCAGGGGCCCGGCGAGCTGGTTGTCGGAGACGTCAATGAGCTGCAGACTGCGCGGCAACGTGTCCGGCAATGATCCGGACAGAGCATTTGAGTGCAGGTCGAGGAACTCGAGGCTGGCGCACCCTGAAATTGCGGCGGGCACGGGGCCGGCGAGGTGGTTCTCGCTCATGTCGAGGAAATTGAGGTTCTTGAGGTTGCCGATCTCAGCAGGTATGGTGCCGGACAACCTGTTTCCGTTGAGCCGGAGCCTGTAGAGACTGGTGCAGTTGCCAATCTCCGGCGGTATGAACCCGGACAGCTCGTTGCTCAGCAGCAGCAGCTTCGTCAAATTTTGGAGCCCGAACAGGTCCTTGGGGATCGGGCCGGTGAGGTTGTTGTATGAGAGGTCCACCGCCTGCATGCTCGAGCACTCTGCGAGGCTCGCCGGCACGCCGCCGGTGAGCTGGTTCTTCCACGCGTAGAACAGGGTGAGGTTGCGGAGCCTCGGGAAGTCAAGGCGGATCTCCCCGGACAGCAAGTTGTTGTCGACCTCGATGTCCGTCAGCGACGTGCAGTTGGAGAGCTCGGGCGGGATGGCGCCGGTCAGCTGGTTCGTGCTCAGCTGCAGCTGCTGGAGATTCGGTAGTCCGCCAAAACTCGCCGGAATTCTCCCCGTGAGAGAGTTCAGCGACAGGTCAATGAGTGTGAGCTCCTTGCACTGACCGAGCTCCGGCGGAATGGCGCCGACGAGCTGGTTCTGCCACAGGAGCAGCGTCTGGAGCTTCCGAAGCTGGCCGAGCGTAGCCGGTATCGGCCCAGAGAGAGAATTCTGGTACAGGTACAAGCTGGTGAGCTCGGTGCAGTTGCCGATGGACTCCGGGATTCGGCCGGAGAGCAGAGTTGTGTAAATTGCAATGGTCTGTATCTTCTTGAGCTGGCCGATCGTCTCGGGGAGGCTGCCGGAGACGCCGGTCTCGGCGAGGCCAAGCATGGTGAGGTTGCTGCAGCCGCCGATCTCCGGCGGCAACGGCCCCTTCATCCCCTGGTTCCCGCCGGCGCGGAGCACCTGCAGGTTTTTCAGGTTGCCAATGCTCGGCGGGATCGGCCCGCTCAGCTCGTTGTCGTAGAGTGTGAGGTACGTCAGGCTCGTCAGGTTGCCGATGCAGTCGGGGATGGCGCCGCGCAGGGAGTTGGAGTTGAGCGCGAGCGACTCGAGCTTCGCGAGCCGGCAGAGCTCGAGCGGGATCGCGCCGGTGAGCTGGTTCTTGCTGATGTCAAGAGCGGTCAGCTCGCCGTAATCGCCGAGCTGCTTGGGGATCGCGCCGGTAAGGTTCGTGCCGGACAGCACCAGCGTCTTCAGCGACGCCGCCATCGGCTGCATGTTCGCCGGCAGCGGACCCTGCAGGTCCACCGCGGTGATGCTCAGCTCGACTACGTCGCCGCGCGCGTCGCACGACACGCCCGACCACCGGCACGGGGTCGCGTCCGACGCCCGCCACGACTCCAGCGCGCCGTGATCCGCCGGGCGCAGCGACTCCTTCCATCGCAGCAGCGCCTCGCCCTGCTCGTTGACGCAGTGGCACGGGGAGACCAGGAGCAGCGCGAAGGCGAGCGATACGAGAAGCAGCGCGAGCCTCGATGCGGCGGAGTCGAACCGCGGCGGCATTGGCGCGCGCCTCGGTAAGAAGAGGAGTGTGTGTGACGGGAGGCGACGGGGGGCAATGTGATGCTCCGATGGCTTGGTGAGGTGGCGCCTCTTGCAAGCATTGGGATTGTGGAGGGGGAGACCGCATGAATTGTATATACCACGGAAAGCGCACAGGAGATCTGGATCCAAATGGGAGCTAAGCAACGGCGATCTGCTAATTTTTTTCAAAAACAAAGAACTGATTTGATTTTGCAGTGGTGCCTGGACAGAGTGCGTCCACTACTAAGGGCAGGTTTGATTGGATCTTGGATCTTGGCTTAACAAAAGTTTAAAAACTAACAGCTGAATTCAGATTTCTGAGGTGATAGGAAGATGAGAGGAAGGTGGCCTGGGTGTGGTTGGTGTCATCATCTTCAGATGTTTATCCCTAGTTGGTGTACTTATTACTGGCAGTCTCCTGGAATTGTTAGTACCTGCCTCTGCCTTTGGAGGTGAAAACATCTCTTCCTGACTTCCTCCTCGAGTTCCGCGAAAACAGGTTACTGCTAATTCTCTCGGTAATCCAACTTTTATCCGATGTTGTTCTTTGGAAGGGCAGTTCGCAGTGTCAGTTGCCTAATCCCTGTGTCCTTTGTACCGCTGATGCAGGAGTTGACAGTGGCTGTTACCACTCACTGGCTTTTGGTGTAAGCTTCTAAATGTTTTGCGTGGACTGCCGTAGCAGTGCTGCTTTACGGTTACAGTTCATTCCGGGAAGATTATTCTTCTGCAGATCTCCTCCTTTACCGTGATAGTATAACTGTAAAAAACGAAGCATCTTTTCGATCCTTGTTCGACATTCAAGTTCTGTTGTTCACATTTGCTTTCTCATCCTCTGCATCATCTCTGCCTGCAATATTTGCATGCATGCAAAACTCTGGTTTTTATTTGTAGTAAGTAATTTCACAAATTCATTATCCTTCTCATTCTTTTCTCTTTTGCTGCATTCTAGAATGCTTACCACAGTAAATTTCTAAGTAGCTATCACTCTTGTAACGATTCATCAAGATCTGATGATTTGAGCAACTTTTTGGTACTGGTATTTTGCTACATTCTCAACGAATCATCATTAATTTACACGAAGGCTACTCCCTCATCACTGTACTTCTCAGGAAAATGCGTACCAGTCCTTGATCCGATCTCATGATTCTTTTCTGCAGCATAGTGATGGCTAAATGTTAACGAAGTTCAGAAAGCATGTTCATGTCACATGCAAATGTTTCTACCACAAACTATATATCACTATGACACTAGAACTGGCAAGTCCTACCTCCTATGAATTCATCATGGCCATCAGATAGAGGCCTGTTGGTTAAATATAAGGAACAAGAGAGGAATCGTAGGGCGCACATGAAAGTAAGTAAAGGGGGTGAAGGTTAGTCCAATGCGAAGGATTAAAAAAACTTGCAGCAACTTACCCATGTGAATAGGTGGCAAACCGCTGGAAAAGTAACCGAAAAGATGAGATGCGCGCGGTGATAAAAATAAAATTTTTGAGCAAGAACATGTTCATGTCTTTGAGTGGAAGGGACAATGAGGAATAAGATATTAAGATAACCGCCCTATTGTTCATAGATAATTCCGTGGATCTACCGTAGCTTAGCATCATCACCACGGCTGGTAGATACCTTTTGGAGGCTGGGTAGCTGCCATTTCTGTTACAAACTTGCAGATTCCAAAAATTAAATTTCCGCAACTTATAACCAACTTTAAATTGGCTATGATTTGTTACCGTGAACTGCGATAAAGGAGTAGCGCCAAGAATGTTGTATGCATGGTAGTCTCACCCTTGCATCAGTAAAAATATCGTAGATTAAAGTTTAAGTCAACTGTGTGAAACATTCAGTTTTACGATAGTACAAATGGTAACCATAAGTAAACGAATGGATCACGCTGATCGACCGTCATTCGCGCTTAACTCGAGGTTAGAATGTGGTCACATGGGTGATGATGGATGAACCAGGAGCAGGATAATGTTTTATGTGGTAAGTAATATGATCGCCGATTTGGATTCAGATCCCGTCATGGGGGGTGAGGACAAGATGGAGGCAGAGAGCACAAGGTTAAGTGGACTAATCTCACGCTTAATTTAGACTGAATCCTGTACCTTCTCCGAGCTGAGGGCACAGTTCTTTGACAGCTAATTCTTCCTTTGGTTCTCTGACACCATGACATTTCTCAGACCCGGCTCAAGCCAAAATCTGATACTACTAGGCCTCATGTCCCTTCAGTAAAAAAGAAAGAGATCTGAATGGAGAATAACTCTAGGTGCACTGTCAAAAGGTAATTAGAATTGATTATCGGTTAAGAACATTCTGTCACTGAAAGGTTGAAACAGCTAAACAATGTTGAAAAGGGTACAACCTCTCCTCACATTCAGTTACTTCTTGCTTGCAAAGAGCAGCGCACTTGGAGTCGCTGGAAATTGCTATCGAAGTTAGTATAGGCCACGGAATCACCATATAGCTATGGGGCTCACATTATCCCAAAATCACTGCATAGGTAGCTGTATGTAGCTACTGGATTCACATTCTCCAAAATCAGAACATTCAAAACACTGCGGCACAGAGAAGAGCTTCTTTGCAGTGTCTCATAACGTCATTCCTGGCTTGCAAACTGATAGCCTCGAACACCAGCGATAGCAATTCAGATTGCTACTACTTGGATACTAGCTCCTTAACAGTACAGTAAGAACTAACAGAAGGGGTTAACTTCGTGGTTCTGTTGATCCTGTTTGCATTGCTGGTGCGTCCTTGCAAAGTGCCCTACCTACGAACGCTACATTTTCTGGCCTGAACAAAGCTGGACACTAATTGGCGATGAGTTTGAGGTATCTGTCTGCCCACTGATCATGTCAAGGACGCAGATTGAGTTCAAACAAAAGATTTTTTTTTGTGTTTCTGTTTAAATATACGAATGGGATTAGGGGTCAAGCTAACTCAAGATGACAGTATCATATAGAGTAGGATGCACAGTCAATTGAAAATTTGGAATTCTCTTTCTCCCCTTTATGCATGGAAATATAATAGTTACCAAGTGAAGGAAAGATAGATAATTATAGTTTGTGGATCCAATAATTCATTGTAATGGATCTTTACGCTTTTTATTAATTGGATCCTCACGTGAGAATCCTAGACCTGGATATGGATGTGATCGATCATGGCCACTGGATATAGCTTAATACACTTGATTTCAATGCCTTCCAACACTCAATCATTAACAATTGTTTGAGCTTCTTTATTCATCATTTGAGAAAAAAAAAATCTCAAACACAATCTTGTCCTCAAAGTGTATCCATTAACACATAAGTTATATCATCAGCGAGATGGCTGGCCACCACCTGACCTAACCTAGCCACGCAGCTTGGTAGTTCCGGTGGCACTATCCCATGTTTGAAGTTTTTCCCCGGAAACCACGTTGCAGAAGGATGATTTGTCGCACACTTTGGAGCACACAAAAGAACCCACCCCCCGTATCACTGCCTCATCTTTCCATGTTTGCATCGGAAGCTCTGAACTTTATGTGTGGTGGATGTTACGAGGCAAGACATTAAAGATCCGTTGCTGCCACTGTACTGTTTGCAACCTCCAGCCCGGCCAGAGCAACAATTCCCAGTTCATCCCAGATGTAGATGCATGTTTCGTATACAACCTTTACATATTTGTCACTTTCTATGGTCACTTCAGTGTCCCCAAATCACAAAGCCTGGTGGTTGGAGCTGAAATCGCACTCCTTAATTTCCGGGTTTTGCTCTCCAAGTGCACACATACCTGCTTTTTATCTTTATGTCTCCAGCCATTTTTTTTTTGTTTATATCGCGAAAAGATTGTAATGGGAACACAAAGGTTCGTCTTTGCACGAACGAGTTGAATTACTCCTACGAAAAAAATATCGTGAACTTCCTTTCGGTTTGCAAGCTCTTCTAACACAAACGTTTGGACTGGGGAGCTGCTCTAAAAGCCTGAGTCGTTCGTCGTCACCGCTGCATCATGCCACCGGCGCCATTGATGACACCTTCTCTGCAGCCTCGGTTTTCTGCCACCGCAGCGATTTCTTGGGAGGAAGAACGGGCCATGCTGCGAGCGCGCCGGCTTGCCGGGTTCGCGGCGGAATGGAACATGCAGGTTCCGGCCATCTGGCGGCAGCAACCTGATCAAGCTCCAGCGGCGGCTGCATGCGTGAGTGAATAGATTCCAGGTGGTAACTGGAAGGGAACGGATAGCGTCAGACAAGGAACGTAACCGCATTTGCATTTCGCGCCATGCCAGTCAGCAAATACCAACGTTCGTCGCCTGCAGGCCAGTCAGCAAATACCACTGAACAACGTTTGTCTTCAGGAACTGTGACGTTGAAGGATTCAGGAAAAGGGCAAGCGGTGTGTCCGGAAAAAAAAAATAGGTCCCTTACGAAAACTTTACAGTAATAATATGCTAGGAATTTGATAGAAAACTGTTTGGTTTTGAAACAATAAGATTCGTAAAAATTTTCACGCAATACAAATGACGACTTCGTGATGTATAAAAATCATAACCAACGGGCATAATTTCACACACATGAAAGATGGTGCCACAAGAAATGTTGGACAAATAGCTCCATCGCAAAGGAAAAAAAAGTTGCTCTCACCAAGTCCATGACACGGTTTTCCATTTACAACAGCCACTTCACAAATGTCTTTACAAGTCCCTGACATGGAGGCCCAATACGGCTCAAGTAGCCATTGTGCGTATTTACCATTTTCATTTTTCACTTTTATGTACTTTTCTAAAGCAATAAAAATAAATTACGTAATTACGCTTTCTCTATGGGCATGCTTATTCGCCGTCTTTTAATAAGGATCTTTAACTATTTAAAGCTGCTAGGACTTCTCAGCCTCTGATTGGCTGATTCATTTGCACCGTCGATCTTACGATCTACGCTCTGCAGAGCTTGCGCCAGAAACTTCGATGTGCTCCCCGCGTCGCCCCGCTGCCTCTCGACACTCGCCTCTCCCCGCGCCGCCATCCCTTGCCTCACCACTCCCGCCCCTCTCCGCGCCGCTCCCACCGGCCGCTCCCCGCCTCGGCCACCCCCGTCCTGTCCCCATCTCAGGCTGTTGAAACCACCGCTCGCTGCCGGTGCCGCTGCCCTCTGCCCTTCTACCGCTGAAGCTGCCCGTGCTCGCTGTCGCTGAATCGGCCGGCTGCGTTATGCTCTGCCCCGGCGAGCATGCCTGGCCACCCAAGCCCACTCTCCCTTCCACTCTCCTCATCCTTCCTTCCAAGGGGGGACTTCACCTTGCCCTCGTGTGCATCTGCACAATGCAATGCCGCTGCCATGACAAGATGAGGAGACGTACTCACATCTCATATCATCGGCCTCCTAGCTCTGAATCTCGGATATCTCAGTGTTACCTACGCCTCCCACTCCATTTTTCTTAACTTCAATTTTGTTCACTGCACTTCCTCCTCAGCACCGGTGCCCCGCTCCTTCATCTTTCACATCGTTCGGCAATGATAGGGATAGCATCATTCTGAGCTTGCACGAATCCAGCCCCCGAAGGCCACCTCCGGAGTTCGTCCTTTTGGAAAAAGAAGAGGGGCAGCAAAGGCCATGGCACCTGCACAAAACTGGGGACGAGGGAAGATGCTGCCACCTCCGCAGCTCGTCCTTATGAACTGCCAAGGTATAGTGGCTTTATTCTTTTATTTTCATGCACCAGAACTGTTCGATGAAATGTAAATATGGCAGAAACTATGATTCTTTTTAGTTTTAGTAACACTGCTTTCAAAACCTAATGCTTTGTGATAAAATAAGCTTTCAAGCAAATGCGGATTACTACTTTAGGGACAAAATTTCCTGAACTAAATTTGAAGTAGTATTCATTCGTTAGAATGGCTAAAGGAACCAAATATTCTTTTCCATGGAAAACATAAATCCTGTTTGCTAGCTGAATAATGTGAGTTCCAATAAGTTCAGGCTAAATAAGTGTTCTGCCACGATATCATCACTTATCAGCTAGATGAATATGGCAAAATTAGCAGTGATTCCATACTAAAAATCTGATTGGAATCAGCAATATGAATAGGCCATCCATCCAAAAAGGCACCACGAACTCCCACTAAACTGCATTCCTTATTAACTTTCCATAGAGAGTTTGTTGAGAGCTGTTGCGAAAACCGGTAGTATGTTCTGTGTTGATGGGCACTTTCTTGACGAATCTCAATTTTCACCAAGAATATACTAATAAATTCATTGATGAGAGCTATCAATCTCCTTCATCATATGCCCATCAATAAATATTGATGTTAATATACATAATAATGATCAGTGCTAGCACTATCTTCCTGGGGACAAGCTAATAATTTTTATTTAGTTTATCCAGTGATAGTAATATACTTTCCTGTGAGATCAAACTCTCTATGATGTTTGTTTAGGAATCTGGCCTTCTAAGTGAATAACCTTTGTCCTCAGAAATTAGAACTTTTTAATCATTGACTATTGCATTATTTTCTCCTCTATCCTAAGTGATGTTCCCTTTATATTCTCTATTCCAATTAATGATAGCAATGTGCTTCACAAGCTGTACATAATATTTGGTAAAAAAAAAATCTTTGATTCAAAAATAGATTCAATTATTTGACTCCGAAATAAACGAACCAAATATTTCATAAATTGCTCCTGCATTGATGATATAACCCATTGTTCAAAGCAGCAAGTTGCAGTTGACAGTGTTACGATGTACTTCCTCCGGTTTTAAAATATTGACACCGTTGACTTTTAATATCAACTTTTACCATCCGTCTTATTAAAAAAATTTGTTCAAATATGTAAACTTTTG
>BCLF01000018.1:1051683-1067805 GCA_001602275.1 Zoysia japonica
TGATTTATCATTAGTGAAATTTAAATCACAACTAATAATTTTACATATTGGAACAAATTTTTTGAATAAGACGAATGATCAAAGTTGATGTTAAAAGTCAACGTGTCAATAATTTAAAATCGAAGAGAGTAATATTTTCTTTTAGAATCATTATGATATGCAAGCCTTAAAGATATCTCTCAGCAGTCGTGCACTTCCATTGCACTTAGACAATCATCTTTTGGCCTTTATTTCAGTTCATCATGGCCACTCGATAATGGATACAGTTGTACCAAATAACAATCCTTAGTCTCGCGTTGCAAATGGAGCAACCTCATATTTGCCTAAATAAAGTTGAAATGGGGGCATCCAACTAACAAAAGCAAAATAAGCACGGCAACGCTGTGCATATTTTCTAGTTAGACCCAAATCTGCTTTCTCCATGGTCTGGATCTACAGGGCCACGAATTGTGGCTTGTGAAATATTTCCCCTTCTATCATACAATATTTTTTTATCCAGAAGTAACCTCGAAAATTCAGTTGAAATTTGTAGTAGTACGCCCAAACTTTTGAAGCATACTATATAGCTAGTGACACACACAACCAAAAACAATGTTAAAATACTGATTGTTGATGTTTCATGATTTCAACTTCACAACATGAAGGTTTGAAGAGGTAGAACAAAATATTTTCAAAATCTACGCATAGGTTAGACTGGTTCGGATAACATTTTTTTGCTTTTGTAGAGAGCAAAAATTTTCCCGAGGTAATAAACACTGATTTACGATCCACAGACAAACAGCAAAGACTTCCCTCTAGAAAATAGAGTAGCATGACGTGCGAGAAGTTCCCGTGTCTTCCTGCAACAAAATCCATCATCCATGCATCACACTGTTGAGCTTGTTGCCTGCCCTGAAAAAACTAACAAGGATATCAAACGCGAGAAATCTTTCGTTTCCAGTATCAGGAAAGCCAATGAAATTCCAATATAAAAAAATAAGGACAGTATGTACGTGGTGGGTGTGGGGTCCGGGCTGGGAGCCTTTTAAAACCCATAGGGATCTCCACTAGTTGAAAAACAAAAACCCAGAGGTTCACTTTTCCACTAACAAGGGACTGGGAGCTCCTCCACCCGGACTGCCATCTGCAAGCACTCTCCTCATCCGCTTCAGACCACGCTTTCCTGCAGCCCTTTTCACCGAAGGTACAAGGGGTTTCGTTTTGAATCTTATTGGCTGACCGTGCCAGGCTTTCTAGACATTGTCAAAGAGTCGTGGGATGCTCCAGTACACTCCGCAAATAAGGCAAGGGTACTACATGTCAAGTTGGCCAGGCTTGCCAAAGCTCTCAGGTGTTGGAACACGCAGCGGATCAACGATCTCAAGCAACAATCGGTAGCCGCTGAACAGCTTATCCTACGGCTTGACCAGTTGCAGGAGCTTCGGCTACTCACGGATTCTGAATTACAACTCCACAAAGAGGCAAAGAGCAGAATCCTGGGTCTCGCCGCCTCTACGCCGGATCAAATTTCATCAGCGCTCGCGCCTGACATGGATACGAGTGGGCGACGCAAACACCAAGCTCTTCCACCTACGCGCAAATGCGAGACGGCGACGAAATTATATTACGGTACTGCAACATGGAGGTGAGACATGAATCACACATGAGGCAAAGGCCCAGGCTATTTGGCAGCACTTCCAAGACCAGATGGGATCTTCCTCCATGCGACAGCACACTTTGAATTGGGACCTCCTGCAGCTGCCCCACTGTGACCTTAGTCAACTTGACAATGATGTCATAGAGGAGGAAATCCATATGACTGTAATGCAATTGCCACCGGAAAAGGCGCCTGGCCCTGATGGTTTTATTGGGGCGTTCTATAGATCATGCTGGGGTATAGTGAAGGATAACCTCACTGCAGCAATCCGAGAAATCTTCAACCTCCGCGTCAGCTGTTGGAATCTTCTCAATTCAGCAAATGTGACCTTGATTGCGAAGAAAGAAGGAGCTGAAACCATCGGTGACTATCGCCCGATCAGTCCCATGCACAGCATAGCAAAAATCCTCGGTAAGCTCCTCTCAAATCGCCTCGCCCCGTTTTTGCCTCAGCTTGTCTCGCATAGCCAGAGCGCCTTCATCAAGAGACGTAGCATCCAGGATAACTTTCAGTATGTCCATGCTGCCGTCAACCATTTCCATTGTGTCAACACTCCAATGCTGCTCCTCAAGTTGGACATCGCGAAGGCCTTTGATAGTGTGCGCTGGGAATACCTGCTCGAAGTGATGGAACGGGTGGGTTTTGGACAGAGACGGCGAGACTTGATATCGCTCACCTGGCGCACAACATCATCAAGAATCCTGCTGAATGGGGAAGCCGGGCGGCCGATCGTTCACAGACGGGGGGTCTCAGACAGGCGACCCTCTGTCACCGATGCTTTTCATTCTCGCAATAGACCCGCTGCAAAAACTGCTAGACATCGCCACCCATGCGGGGCTCCTCACACCGATTGGTTCAGACCCGATCAAGATGAGAACAAGCCTTTATACGGATGATGCCGTGCTTTTTGTCCGCCCCATTAGGACAGACATTGCCAACCTGCAGCAGCTGCTCCATCATTTTGGTCAAGCAACAGGTCTTTGCACCAACATTCACAAATCAGAGATTTATCCGATCAAGTGTGATGACATAGCTATCCCCGACATCTTGGGAGATTTCCAGGCCCGACTCAGCCATCTTCCGTGCAAGTATTTGGGACTTTCGCTGCGCGTCGGTCGGATCACATGGGTTGATGAGCAGTTACTCGTGGACAAGGTCGCTGGGAAGCTTTCGGGATGGAAAGGAAAGCTGCTAAACAAACCAGGTCGACTCACATTGGTAAATTTGGTTCTCTCCTCGCTCTTGATCTACCACATGACAACCTTCTCATTATCCCATTGGGCCATCAAACGATTGATCGGATCCGTCGGAATTTCCTCTGGAAAGGGTCTGAAGATGCTAGAGGAGGCCATTGCCTAGTCAACTGGAAGCGGGTGCAGCGCGCCAAGAAGCTAGGTGGACTGGGAGGTCTGGACTTGGCAGCTTTTAACCGTTCACTAAGACTCCGGTGGCTATGGTTTAAATGGAAAGACCATCACAAACCTTGGTCCCAGATGACGATCCGTCTGAGCTGCAGTGAGACTGACCTCTTTCGCACATGCACTTTTATCTCCGTGGGCAATGAAGAGCTTACCAGTTTCTGGCATGATCGGTGGCTGCAGGGCCGCTCCCCTGCAGAGCTAGCGTCGGCGCTGTTGCGTTTCGCCTGGCGCAAGAACCACACAGTTGCCCAAGCTCGACCCAACGCCGTTGGATACAACGCATTTCCAGCACAGAGAAGCTCCGACAGTTCGTGGAGCTTTGGTCCATGCTCCGAGATTTTCATCTCTCTGATCGAATGGACGACATCTCATGGCGATTCTCAACGAATGGGCAATACTCGTCCCGTTCGGCGTATGCTATCCAATTTGTTGGGTCCTTGGCGGACCACGATTGGTCTCGACTGTGGAAGTCCAGAGTTGAGCCAAAGTGTAAGTTTTTCAGTTGGCTTCTTCTCCAGGGCAAGCTGTGGACGGCGGATAGAATCATCAAGCATGGTGGGCACGCCAACCCAATATGCCCGCTATGTCGCTCAATGCCAGAAACTTCTCTGCACATGATTGCTACCTGCTCCTTCTCCAAGTTGCTTTGGCTTAAGCTTGCACCCTGGATCGGGTCTGTCCCGCGGCCACTTTCGGGCAACTGCCGGAGAATGAAGCGATGGTGGAGCTCCGACGCTGCACAAACTCGCAAGATCATCTACATTATTTGGAATATATGGAAAGAACGGTACCGTCAAACTTTTGATAACAAGGCTCTAACTGTGACCCAGCTACAGGAGGTTATCCAAATTGACGTGCAGAACTGGGACGTTGCTTGGCAGGATCCGGTCCTTTGAATGTTTTTTTTTTTTTGGTAAATACCTTGTTCTGTTTTTTTTTTCTTTTGGTCTTTTCCAGCTCTTTGCTGCTTGCCCTCTTTTTTTCGGTTTTCATGTAAATAACTCTAGTCCTTTCTATTATGAAGCAGCAGAATCACCTGCATTTATGCGCTCAAAAAAAAAAATAGTTCAACCAATCCCTACCTTGTTTTTAATGTAAGATGCACATAGCTTTCTCCCAATAAAGTTCAATTTAGAATTCTAACCTAATATTTTTTAGAGAAGCATTTGCTTAATTATTATTCACATTATGCCAGCATATACGGATCATTAGAGAATTAGTTAAGCAAATTAATATTTTTTACGATGAGATTTTACAGTTATAAGAACATGGTATCTTTCTTATGTCATATGACGTTACAGAAGAAAAAGTAATAAGAATAGACAGTTTTTGCAGACAACACTATTAGCTTACACTAAATCTTTACCTGACATTATGTCCATTTTTAACTTTTCAGCATTCTCCAGTGCCTCGCAGAAGTCCTACAGTAAGGTTAGCTTCGCTTTGACATGATTAGGTACACGCAAATACCTGATAGAACACCAATTTATACCTCGTTTGCCCGAATTAGCCCATACAGGCGAACCTCCAACGCATTCGCGACCTGCATCTTCTCCACCCAGTTAGGCTGGAATCCGCGGGCCCTTGGACGCTGTCAGACAAGAAATTTGTTATAACAGCAATCACATTTCGAATGAATCATTATGTACGTCTTTACTCTTTTTAATATATCAAACATTTGGACTAAAATATGAGCCTTCCTCTTCACTCTCAATATAACAATTTACCTGATACGAAATTTCTGGAAGGCTCTGTAAGATCTGATCCGTCTGTAAGCTTATATGTCGCCAAAAAATCACCTACTCCGGGGAACGCTCTGAGGCCTCCTTGAGTATTTCTGTCAAACGTTGTCGTGTTTGCTAAAAAAAAACATGAAAACATAGCATCTCCACCCCTTCAGTCCCATTGGCCTACGGACTATGGCAGCCCTCGCGTAGACATCTAAACGCACAAGAGATTTCCTGCTGACATAGGATTGCAGACCATACACCCCATGCATACCATACTCCCCACGGGGACTCAGATCCAGCAGCTTCACCATCTTATCTGGTTCAATCTCGAAGTTATTCTGAAGCAACTCGTAAGAATACAAGCTCTCAGCCACATTTTGAATCATGATCTTATTCCCACGAACAAAATGTAGTCCTCGATTTGTGAGTGGGAGCTGAATGCTGTACCTCTGGCTCCACCTTTGGCCTGCAGCTTCGTCAAGTGCCCAGACATGCACCTTACCGAGAAATATTCTGTACAGAGGACCAATGCTTAGAGCTGTTGATACACATACCTTTCCATATATCTCTGTGATCCAATAATAACCAACACTGCTAAACGCATCATTTTCAAGGTCAACCTCAGACAGCTGTATCTGTGCAAAACTTTCTCTGTCAAGGTCAAAGGACATAACTACATGCTGCCAATTAGTTCCCGTGTCTTCATTTAACCAATACACTGCTCCATCAACAAACGCTACTCCGGAGTGCTTCACACAGTTCAAGCTTAGATCTTTTGGAGTCGCAACTTCTTTCCATTTGTCGTCACCAAGTGTGTAGATCTGAATGACATTGTAACTGCCTCCGGTATAGGTGCCGCTGTCATGAAAAAAGTGCAAAACCTTGTATTCTTTGGTAGCCGGGTGAAATCCAAATCTGTAGAAGTAGTAGTGGTCATCCGTCAAGGAGCCCTTGACCGGTTTCTGAAGATGCAGGGTTTCACCGGTGGTCGGGTTGGCGATCTTGATCGTTATCGTGGGCGTGTACAGGCAAAGAAGGCCGTTGCAGGAACCGTAAACGAGATCGACGGGCGCTATCACCGGCACCGCCCGCGTTGAGGGTGACCAGGCTTCATCAAAGATAATAACTTCACTTGGGTAGGGTTCGCCGGATGACATCATCCAGCCTTTCGGGCAGAACAGGATGTTACAAGAGGGTGCACGCTCGAGGTGTGCCGTGGCGAACTCTGAGTCCCGGATGATGCCGCGCCACTTCTTGCAGAGGCCAATGCACCACAGCAAGCAGCTGGCCGGGAGCCTGAGAAACACCTCCTCGATGAGTTCTCTTGGAAGGCGGTTTATGACGCATAGCTCCTCCTCCTCTGTCTGTCCTCTGACGGTTTTCTTCGAAGCCATAATCCCAGTCAGGCAGAATCACAACCTATTTTGAAAATGCAAAAAAAAAAACGTTCTTGCTTCGAGCGGAAAAAGTTTGAGATCTACAAACACAGATAGAAACAAATGAGTAATGGATTGATACTGAATAATCTGATGGCAACAATTAACATGAAAGCAATATAACGAAGGAGAACTCAGATACATGCTTGAGCCAATGAAGTGATGAACGGCCTTTTGGCTAGCAAAGACGGCGTCAATAACTATAACAACTAGATGATTTCCTGGTGTGTTGCTCCAGGAATTTTATGAATGCTTAGAAAATGATATGAAAATATAATTCAATGGATATCAATGAAACCTTTTCATCTACCAGAAATATGTGAAAGAAATAGCGAGGACCTACTGATTATTGTTCCTAAAAAAAACAGAGATATATGTAGAATAAAACCTAGAGTTACCATGCCATGCGTGTAAGAAAAAAAACAGCTAGAAATGACAACTATAATACCCATGCTGTATGGTTCATCTTACATAAAATTGTACTCATGGGACAAAAACTTCTATTCTGATATATTTTATTTCAGTATAGAAACAATATAAAACCCAACATAAGAAATTACATAACCTAACATAGGAAATTACAATGCATATCTGATATCTTCGTATGAGGATAACATAAAATAGAAAACAGTATTGATTCATCTTACCTAGTGATAAATAGGAGAAAAGCTTTTCTGTAGTCTCAATAATCAACTGATGGAGAAGCAAATGTAGATTTAACTCATCTAAGATGAGGATCGAAGGAAAATCCTTGCAAAGTCTAAAAGTTGTCACATAATAAAAATGTCAGATTATATATTGCTAGGAGCAAAGAATGAACGATAAGTATGGGACTCCAGCAAAAAGAGGGATATGAGAGGCACCTCATTTTCTTTAATTCTATCATATCAGAGGCATCAGCCACAACATTATTGCAATCTCGCCAGTCACAAAAAAAAAAGAGGCACTCAACCCTAAACATCGAGGAATACTACCTGAATTATTGGACTTTTTTAATATTTTAAAATACGAAAAAGATAAAAATCCAAAACGCAAAGGTCATGTGTAAAAGAAGATGATGATATCACCAATCTCAAGGAATAATCAGTAACTAAAAGATCGGCAATTGAAGTTGCAGCGTCTTATTGCATGCAAAAATAGAATCGGATAACCATATCAAATCATTTTGTACACTGGAAACCTTTTGTAACAATTGTTGTCAACATTTAGTAAGCTATAAAAGTTGCAATATACTGGTATACAACACTGTCATCTACTAAACAATTTTCCACTAACAGAGAAAACAACTAAGCAAGCAAAATTTATTATATTGTTAGAACATAAATCATATATGATGTTTTCTTACATGCACAAACAATAAACAAGTGATGGGAACATGAGAAAAAAATAGGTGAGAAAAGCAGACCTGCCATGACGTACCTGCTTGACCTGGAGCATCACCTTCAACACCAAACCTGGAGGGCATCGGTAGGAGATTTGAGCCTGTGATAAGGACCTACAAATTAAATCCTATGAATCAATAACAAAGCAGTCCTGCAAGCTACAATCTAAATAAATCATGCCTAGTCTCCCAGCTACAGACATCATCACTTAATAAACAAAATAATGAGGCACACAAATCTGTAACTTCAGAACCATAAGAGAAAGTAGACACCTAGATGGCTCAAGAGGTTTGACTCCGTGAGCCGCGTTGACCTGACTACGGATGAGTCCCATCCCGTCCAGCCGCCGGTCGGGTCTCCACCGAAACAGAGAATGCCGGTGCACAAACAGCATGCCCACCACAAGACTCAGCGTCTCTGCCCATCCCTGCGCCGCTCGTCCTCATTACGCAGCCAAGTACCCAACCCGTGGCCCCGTCCAATCGATTCCGAACCGATGGCGGGGATAGACTGGCAGAGAGCTGGGAAGGGCAGCAACTTGGGGCAGAGCTCACCGGGATGGAGGGGGGGATCGGGGTGGCAACATGTAGTCGGAAGTGGGGGTGGGGAGGAAGGGAAGTTTTGCAGGGAAGGCAGGCACGCGCGACGAGTGCGGGCGGCAGGGAGGCGGGCAGGCGCGGGGAAAATGTGAGGAGTCAGCGGGGAGTTAAAGAGGCGGAGCGGTGTGGCGAGGTGGGAGGCGGCGGAGGTAGGGTAGCTGCGGGGGCGCTGGGAAGTTCAGATGAGTTTAACAGTTCGGATTTAGTAACTTGCTTAGAATCCAACGGTTAAAAAAAAAGGTGACGTGGATGGCTGAGGGTTGGTTGTGTTTACATAGATAGTATAGATTTTCAGTAAACCTTCAGGCAATCAGAACCATTGTTTACTTCTTTAGAGTATCTCATACACCATCAGCCGCTCCTCACTTTTCCCCTGTTTCAATTTCAACTGCCAAAACAAAAAACTCCAATCGCAACAGATACGCATTGCCCGATCGCCCCATCCGAGTAAACGCATAAATCTTCCAACAGGTTATCCTGCGAAGTTCCTCAACGAAACTGCAATCCACTAAACCCTAAACCCTAGCTTCCATTAAGATAGGAAGACGCGAAACACGCAAGAGGAAACGCAGATTTCGAAAGCGAGATGCATCTTCCCATCTCAAAATAAAATGAGAAAAGAAGTAAGCGAGAGGGCATCCGAGGAGTGCTCACGGAACTCGATCAGCAGATCAACTCCACGCTCGCCAGTCGCCGCGCTCTCTGCATCCCCGCCGTGGCGATCGCCCACCGCTCTTCTTCCACCGGGTCAGGGGGGTTTAGTTTCAGAGCTCATGAACCAGGAGACGGCCGTACAGTTGGCCCCTGATAAAAAAAGCTGCTTATTTTTTCAGCCGATGAAAAGTAACTGAAAAATAACCTGCTGTTTAGTTCATTCTGAGAAGCTGTTGAATTAATAAGCTGAAAAATAAATTTACTGTTTGACATCGTTTCTATTTATTTTTGTAAATAAGTTGAAAATAAACTGTGTAGAAGGAATATAAATCGCCTCGTATGGGCCGATGTGGACCCGGCTAGCTTAACGGAATGTTTTCGAGCCCAACGGTAAGGATAGACAATCCAACAAACTTTCACTTAAAAACAAACAATCCAACAAACAATTAGAAGTATAAAAAAAACAATTAGAAGTAGATTCTCAAAAAAAAAAGAAGCGGCTCACATAGAACACAAGTTTCCCTTTGAGGTTAGCAGCTTCTGTAGAGTAGCTGCCTCTTGGGCCTTGGCTTGCTTGTTCCGATTTTTTTTTAAGTGTGTTCTGTTCTGTTTATGAGTGATGAAAATCGCCGTAGGTCGTGTAGGGGAATAGGAGTACCTGCGTGCTTCAAATGCTCGGCCTAAAATTTACAGCAGCAACACGTCTGGACCTCACGCGGAAATTTTTCTCTTTTTTGTATTTTTTTATAAAATTAAACTAATTTTTATAAATTTTTTGCGTTTCAAAAAAGATCTTGGTTGCCTGATACAAATACGGAGTAGCATCCAAATAGTACGAGTAGTATCCTATAAATGCATTCACCCATCGCATTTTTTTTTTCTTTCGAGGACTGCTATACATCTGACTGGATTTGTTACTCTTGTACTCCGACTCTAGACATGATCAACTCAACGCATTGGAATAATGCACTCAAGCACTGTTGTTTATAAATTGAAATCTTTGCTTCATTTGCAGATAGAGATGGATTAAGCAACCCACCGCCGTGCGTCGTCCTACTCCAACGGAGAGAAAGATAAGGATTGTAGGGATTGGAAGGGAACCAAGAGAGGTGACTGGGAGAGGAGGATTCGGCTAGAGTTGCGAAGGAAGAGAACACACAGAGGTCGGAAATGCTACAGTAAATTACTCGATTTTAAGGTTTATTAAACAGTTTGATCGATTTATAAATAGATTTTTTTTTGTTTTATCGATTTTCAGGTTTTAAATCTAAAGTCACCGGTTTCACCAGTTTACTCTTCAGTTTTACTGGTTTTTAAAATTAAAAAAAATCAAAATAACAAAAAAATAAAAATTTTAAAATAAAAACCAGTTGTCAGGTGAAACCGAATCAGACTAATTTCACTTAAAAGCATAAAAGCCGTACCAATTTTCATGGTATTGTTAACCCTGGGCCGGTGTGGGGAGGCCAGAAGGCAAGCTAGGGTCGTACATTTTTTAAAAAAATCATATTTAAAGGTGTCCAAATTTTTAAAAGTCATCATATATAATTGCACCAATATTATGGATGCACACAATATTCACCTCAAAACCCAAAGCCATTTGAGAGATAGTAGTATAAAAATACTAAATGCTGTACAATATTACACTTCATCTTATTTTGTCGTATAGTGCACATAAAACATATACTCCCTCCATTTTTAATTGATGTCGCTGGTTGATTTATAAATTCAACTTTGACCATTTATCTTATTTAGAAAAAAATTTGATAAATTTTATATATTTTGATATAATTTGATTTATTATTAGAGTTATTTGAATCACAATTTAAAATTTTACACATTCGAGCGAAATTTTTAAATAAAATAAATGATAAAAGTTAAATTTAAAAGTCAACAACTATATCAATTAAAAAACAGAGAAAGCACTCCGTATTTGTTGTTTTTGTACCGACTCAAAACGACGTGAGTTTTGATGTGATTTTTTCTTTGCGTCCATAATACTGGTAAATTCTTCATGTTAATTCCTGTCTGGCCTACGTGAATAGCTCCATCTTTCCATTTTACTCCTGACTCCTAAAAATTACATTTCAGTTCCCAAAAGGAAAATGTTCCGGCAGGTACTTAGCGTATTCAATTGGCTGCTGTGCACTTGTTCGTATTTTGATTTTTGAAGGACCACCTTGCTGTTCAGGATAATACATGTTTTGCCAGAGCACGAACTGTGTATTTTTTTTAATGTATAATTGTTCAGGATAATACAAAATTGTTCATGAGCTCAGACAACTAGTAAACTAGCAGTAAGTTACCAAAACCAGACAGATCATCAGATCCATTCATGTCTAAGTTTACAATAATACCCCATAACATTGCATTCATAGATGCAGAAAATGTCTGTTGACAATCAACAGGCAAGAGATAAGCAAAATATCGAGGAAAATAAAAAAAAACAAATAGCTATGGAAGAGACAGCTAAGACATTCATTGACAAGCTCTCCCAGAATCCATGTAACAAGATTCATTACGCAGCTCGTCACGGCGTGGGAGTATTAGCAGCCGAGCTGGAGGCACCCTGAGATACATGAGCAAGGATCAATTGCACGATGATAATGGTGTTGTCATACATGCGAAAAGAACGATCTAGTGTGTCTGCCAAGCATCTTGAAGTTATGTTCTCAAATTAAATAGCATTTGTATTGCTGTCCTCTTCTTTATAAGGAAAAATGATGCCTATTGCCACTCTATCTCATAGATTCCAGGTTCTAAAACTAACCCAGGGAAATGCTAGAACAAAAAAAAGGTCAGTATGCAAACCATGCCCTCATTTAGGCCATGCTCTTTAATAATCGCTAAAGGTAAATTTACATGATTTCATTCGATGAGATAAAAGTCAACAATGGTGAAACTTTGTAATCTCATGCTCAGTTGGTGCATAGGGTATGTCATATCCACAAAACAGTATAACAGAGATGAATATCACAACATATTATTGAAACATGTCAAGAAGGCCTGCATTCTTTAGTAGATACAGATGAATCATATTCAAAACTGAGAGAATCAGCATAAAGTTTCATCTTAATAGTCCTATGTGAAAAAAGAAACATAGTTATGTGTGACATTCCAACGTGGGAAGTGTCTTTGAAGAGAGATCTGAAGGATTGAGATATCGTCAAAGAATTAGCCTTGGATAAGAGTTTGTGGATGCTAACAATTCACGTGCATGAATCTTAATTGCCGGTTTTTGCTCTTTTTTAGTGGTCTCTCGGGGTTTCATCTCTAGTCTACACCAACTTGCTTGGGACAAAAGGCTTTGTTGTTGTTGTTGTTGTGAGTTATGTGTGACATTCCGACGTAATAATGAAGATAATAAATGAAATTGCAAGTAAGATCAAGAACAAGAAGCTCATGCAAAAAACACTCATAAACCTTTTACCTGAAGATGATCCTGTACATTACTTAACGCCCTAAGGATGTCACCTTGTGCCTGCTTCGAGGCCTACAGGTGTGTTAGTTTTGACAATTTTGAGTATCTCAGTAACTTGACAAAAGTACTAGATAATAAATGGCAGCACAAAGTACCTTAGCCATATCTTTAGCTCCATCAATACGAGCTGACAACTTCTCATTGTCCCACTTCCGCTCAACCCAATTAAGCCGCTGCAAAGGCCTCAGATGCTGGCTCATGGAAAAAAAAACTTTTTATTATAACAATGTCTTTGCTCTTCAAAAGGTATTAACCATTTCAACAAAAAAGGGGGAAATTTCACTTGTTTCCATTCCAAAACAGATTACCTGATCAGGACAATCTGGCAGACATTGCAAGATCTTATCGACTTCTACTGTCACCTGCTCCCGAATCACCTCATCTGGCAGACGCTGCAAGAGATCCTTGGCTACAATGCCCAAATGTCGAGGAAGTGCCTATAAAAAATTTAGCAAATTGTAAACATCTAGAACGGCAAGGCCAATGCTAGCTTAGGCAACATACCAATGAGTTCTGCTCCAGTTTGTAGACGTTTTTCCATGCAGCCTCTACCTCATGAATCTCACGCTTCCACGCCTGCCACTTCTTCAGTTCCCAGCCTTCCCGTTGTTTTGTTCCATGCACGATACTAACTTTCATGTATTCATCTAACTGTACAAGTGATTTCACACATATGTAGGATTGTATGTTCTCTGGTTTACGGGGGCTGAAATCCAACAACTTCACCTTGTCACTGTCACGGTTCTTGCCAAACAACTCATATGGGTATAGATCATTACGACTCTGCATCAAGATCTTATCACTATGAACAAAATGTGGTCCTGCAAGGTAATTGCGTGCATATGGGAGATTATACATCTGGCTCCACTTTTGCTCTTCTTTGCTAGCAGTATCAAGCATCCAGATCTGCAGCTCACCAGAAAGCATTCTGGGTCGATGCCTATTGACTTCACCAATAGCTATACATAACTTCCCATCTATCTCAGTCATCCAATACCGATGACTCTTAGTACTCCCAAGCACAGCTGCTGGCAGTTGTATCCGTGTGAAAGTTTCTTTCCTCAGATCAAAGGAAATTACAGCATGCTTCCATCTAGCACCAGAGTCTTTAGTTAGCCAATACATTGCCCCACCAACACTAACTACACCATAATCTTTCACGCAGCTTAAGCTTAAATCTTCTGAAGTTTTTATGTTTCTCCATTTCTCACTACCAAGTGTGTAAACTTGAATGACATTGAAGGTACCCTGAGAGTAGTGTTGACCCTCAGCAAGAAAGTGTGTAACTTTGTATTCTTTAGTTTTAGTGTTCGACGAAAATCCAAAGCGGTAGTAAGAGAAGTGATCACCCTTCAAATATTTTACAGGTTTATCAAGAAGAAGACATTCACCAGTTGCAAGGTTAGCAATCTTGATTTTTGATGTCTTGGTGTATAAGCATAGAAGCCCATCGCAAGTACCACAAAGAAAATCATCCGGCCCAATCACAGGTACAGCCATCGTTGATTGCGACCAGACTTCATCAAAGATGATAGCATCACTAGGGTAGCGCTTGCCTGAAACCGATTCTTGAGGAAAGAATAGGAGAGCACAACGAGGGGCTTGCTTAAGGTGCGCTTCAATGAAGTGAGGCTCTTGAATCAATGTGTACCACTGCTTGCAGACTCTACTACATTTCCGCAGAGTGCTCACTGGAAGCCTTGAAAGTATCCGCTCAATGAGGTCATGCGGCAGGCTGCTTATGATGCATTTCTCATCCTTCAACCTCTTTGATTTAGTTTCCTCAGAAACCATAGTAAGCAGAGTCAATCCTAAGGAAGCAGTTCAGAGTCCTGAAAACAAGCATTTAGCAATTGTATTGCACAGTGAATAAAAAAAAACTGAATCATACATAGAGATTAAATAAATTACGAGCAACGAAGATATTCAGTGTAAATTTCTCACTTCCAAGATTGCTATTTTGGTATCCACAGAAGAACTAATAAGTAAACAAATAATTACCTTATGTTTTGCCTGAAACATAATGGTGCCGAAAGATACACAGTGAATAAAATGATTTATACAATGAAGTTAAACAAGTTATAAGATCCAAACAATTTACAGTTCCAAGCATGTTATTTGGTAAGTACAGTACTATCTAATAAAGAATCAGTAAAGAAACAGATCACTTGCCCCCAACGCTCATGCCTGCAGAGAATCAACAGAGGCGTGGTAGGACAGTAGGCCGACCTTACACCAGTGGAGAGAGACCCTCTCCTCTCTCCTCCGAGAGATCCGGCCCCCAGGTCGTTAAACACAGCTGCCCAGCATTGTAGCATCGCGACCTGCCCCTTGAATTGCTTCGAGGGGCTACCGTTCCAGGAAGAAACTGCTGTCCCCATCCCAGTCCCCGATTGGTAGCAAACCTCCCTATCCCGCGCAGGGATGGACCCATCCCGCCAGTGACGGAACTGGACAAGAAATATAAGGGGGGCCAAGGGGCTACATGTTTTTTCGACGCCATGCAGCATGTCAAACCGGTGGCAGGAGTAAAAAAGTTCAGTGATTTTTGGTTTGCACGAACGTTGTGGCACATTATAGAAACAACAGATGTTGGCTTTAAATTTTATCAGGTGACGCTATTTTTCATGCCAAATCCTGCGGCCACCATTACCTGCAGCGTGGCGAGGAAAAGTTGGGAACTAAGTAGCCTCGAGAGCAATCAATATTTTTAGTTAAAAAAATAACCCCTCCGACCCTTTTTATTTTACATTTTTTATGTTCTTACGGGAATTAAGAGGTGTAGAAAAGGTAGGATGCGCTGAAAATGAGGAGGAAAAAGATAAAGATAGAGATGTATTAAGAATAGAGAAATGTGTATTGGAATGCGAGGGTGGCAAGTAAATTGAAAAAAATTGAGGAGGCTAGGATGACAAGTAAATAGAGGGAGTAGTAATTTGCGCTATTATTCACATACATATGCTAAATAATTTTGCAATACATAAAAGTCTAAGATAGTTCATACAAATTAAAGTTAAACTCGATCATTTCATCATTAGCTATAAATATTAATCCATAGTCAGTTTTTGTTGGATTAGTCGATAGCACAAAAATGTGATTTAGAGATAAGAATGGTTAATCTATGATCAATTTTTGTTTCCTAGCCTACTCAGCAGCTGCGTGCCTAGGTTTTGGACTGAATATGAGGAAGTGAGGAGAGCTGATCCTCTGAAAAACTACCGATGTTAGGGGGGCCATGGCCCCTGCTGGCCCCCTCTCAGTTCCGCCACTGCATCCCGCTACATTCAGCCTAAGGGGGCGTTCGGTTATCCATGGGGTAGGGTTGGAACGACCGGGATCGAGCACAAGTTGGATCAGGATTCAATCCTCTCTATTCCTCCTCTAATCCTTGTCCATCCGAGAGAACCGAACGTGCCCTAAATATCAGCTATAGACGGAACGAGGGGGATCATAGAGGAACTCAGATCTCACCTTCCGTCGATGCGTCGATCAAAAGCAAACTACATAGAGGAGGAAACAGGAACTGATCGCCTCCGCCATGGTCAAAAGTGAATCTCGCCTATCCCTAAAGTTCACAAGAAACTGGAACCATACGCAGCGGGAGAGGAAACAGTACAGCATTCAGGGGAAGATACGGATTCGATAATTAGAAGGGGGAATCGAGAGGGGACTCACCGTAGCCCGGAACTACCCGATGATCTCCGCGATCGCCGCCACGGCGAGAACTCGCCTTTCCAAGTCGTGGGGTGCAGTTGACTGGCGGGGCTTTGGATTTTTTTTTTT